>WNGS01097623.1:0-13540 GCA_020271785.1 Procambarus virginalis
GGTTGTGTAAGAAATGGACTCTTGGGACCTCCAGTGAGAGGCAGTCAACTTGGAAAAAAAATTACCAGAATGTCCTAGGCTGCTGTCTGGGTTAGTACTGAATGAGCAACCATGGGTGGCGCACGTGCCTCTGGCTCCCAAACACCTGTCTGAAGCAGTGTTGAAAGATTCCTCTCTGTCGGTGAAATTCAGACTTTATTGTTTGAAAACATAAGGGTCATGATATTGATGAAGCTAGGAGCAATAAGGACCTAATACAAAGGTCTGATGCAAGTGATACAGCACCGATAAAGACGATACATCGAGCGTATCCTGTTGTAGCTGATCGCCTCCCTTGCCCACCTATGCCATCTCCAATTTTTATAGATGATATATAGATGAAATTTCTGGGTTCACTGATGATGCCTTTGATACAATTATCATAAATGAACAGTGTTAGCAGCTTCCATGGTGGTGTTTTCCATACATTTTTTCAAGAATGGCTGAATCACTTCCTGACTGACTAAATCTCTTGCAGAATGACTGAATCTCTTCCAGTGAGGGACTTTACAAAGTGATCTTTTCAAGACTACCTTACAAATTTATCTTTTTCCTATAATCTTTCCAAGACTACCTTAAGCTTCACAAGTTTGGCTACATACCACCTACAGGTACTAAGGCCAAGGGTGTACGTGAGTGCGTTATTTGCAAGCACACAGAACAAAGAAACAGGAAGTGAAAATCTATCTATACCTGGTGCAATGAGAGCGAAGTCGCGCTGAGTACCATGGACCGCTTCGTTGATTATCACTCACTCCCGAAGTACTGAGTGTGTAATACAGTGTGTTACTGTGTAAATACACTGTAGTGCGTGAAACTGTACATATTGTAATTTAAGTGAATTGTTAACAAATAATATTGCGTCAATAAACATTTATTGTAGACACATTTCTGACACATGTATCACAGTTCCATGGAACATTATGAATGTTCTACTGTATACATATTGTAAAGGACACAAATATGCATCATATACGATAAAAAACAAATAAAACCGCATTGGAAATAAATAGAACAAATAACTGAAAATATATCTGTGACAACTCGCGGTGCTTGTATGGCGCACACGACCGTCTCTGGGACGTCCCCTTCTCCATGTCCCCACAGCCAAAGTAAGTGGATTTTTTTTTTTTTTTTTTTACATGTACGTATTCAGGGAAGGGAATTTATCATTTTACAAAGACCAAAAAAAAATTTACGAACACTTGATTTTATGCAGAGGAAATGTCAATAAATTTGGCGCATCACAGTAGTTAAGGAAAAAGGAGCTGGCCTATGAACCAGATCCAGGAGCAGGATCCAAATACTAAGCAGAAGGAAATTTCTGAGCACCAGCAGCCAAGGCCTCTGTCTCACTCTGGAACTGAAAGGGTCAAACCCAAGTAAGAAGGGAGGACCACAAGGCTCTACATCACGGAACCAAATAAACCACCTAGCATTACCAGCTCAGCTGAAGGCCAAGGGTATTTAAAGACTGCATTCAAGAAGAACGTGGGCAGCCTGGTGCCAGACAGACCTATTCAAAGCAGGGTTCCTAGCAAAAGCAGAAGGAATAGCGGCACCATTGCTAAACTCAGAACAAGATTTATAGCGTTGGACTAAAACTTCAATAACCTCCTCATAAAACAGAAGCAGCAGCTCAAGACTTCACCCAAACATAAGCAGAGAGCCACAAGCACTTAGAGCTTATTTTTTACCTATAGATAATTTTGAGAGTTCTACTCCCATTTTGTCATCTTTGCCCAAAGTGGATAGTTCATAATGCATAACCATCACAGAGAGATTGCTCCAGTAAATTAACAGAAATTTGTCCAATTTCCTTTTGAAAGCTTCCACTGTTGTCCCAGCATTTGTCAGCAGGACTCTGAAAAGCCATGGGCCTCTTGATGTTATCAGTATGTTTTCTAATTGTGCATAAAGCAACATTACTTTTCACTAGATTTAAATTATGCTTTCTACTATATCTCTCTTGCTTCAGTATTTTATAATTTTATTGTGCAGGTTTGGAACCTGACCTTTCAGCATTTCCTATATACAGTATTAAGAGATCTCTGTCTCATCTATGTTCCAAGGAGTATTAGTTTCAGTACTTGGTTGGTGTCAGTAATTTAAGTGCTTCTATGGTTCTATGTGGCCAGTTAAAGATCTATGTACATTTTCCAGCTTTGCAATCTTGCCTGCCTTGAAAATGGAATACCAGACTTGAACAATATTCTATAGGAGATAGCACCAGTGGCCTAACACATTCTTTTGAAGGACCACCATGAAAAACTGTCCACAACAGAACTAGGCTTCATAACAACAGAGTCCATATTGCCCCAGTCAGCAAACAAACGGAAAGGAAATCTTGTGAAGCTCAAACCTAATGCAACAGCAAAGTCAAGATGTGTATTTGTTATAAACTCAAGGACTTGACAAAATACGAAAACCAGTTCCAATCAAGGAAAAAAATCATGGCTGAAGAGGGTCATTACAGAAATGTCCAATATTACAATTGTATTGATCCTCAGTGTGTTAAAATAAAGCCTAGCATCAAGGTCTAGGTTTGCAAGTTCTAACAAGGCTGCCAAAATAATGGCCCAAGTCAAGACACCTGGGACCATGCTGAATGTTACCAAACAAGTGCAGAGAAGACAACCCTGAGGGCTGTTGATCATTAACAATTAGCACCAGGGAAGATGACCCAGAAACTAAGTTGACGTAGAAAGCAATATCCAAAGATGCACAAATACCTGGGCACTAAGCTTGAGGGGTTCCATGATTTATTTCATGGAACAGTAATTACACTTAGGTAATTACTATTCCATGGAAAGAATACCACAGCATGGAACCCCTCAAGTAGAAACATAAGAGTCAACTTAACTGGTAAAGGTCAAGGACAGACCAAATTGTCGTAACTTTTAATTCCTTGTGTGTGTGTGTGGGTTGAATTATTTCTTACTCTTATTTACTGTTAAATACAAAAGCAGTATTATAAAATAAATAAAAACAAAGAGAATATTCTAAAGCTCTATACTTACTGATTCACCGGTGAAATAGCACATTGAAAAATTATTAACAGAACCCTAAGGATTCAAAACACTAACCTCTAGACCGAGATGTATAGCTACCAATAATTTGCATTAGGCATCGGGAAAATTCTGCAATTACTGTATGCTCCAATTGGGCCTTAGACACCAGGGCATTCTCAGCTTTGTCGGCTTGGGCCAGGAGACACTGGCACGTTGCTTCCACAACTTCTTGGTTCATGCGACAGTAACCAGATCTGGGAGGAAAAAATAATCTAATAAGAAAACATGCCGGTATACACTCATATAAAAAAAATCCAAACCAAATAATTTACGGCCGAGTTAAATATACAGTAGTTAATAAGATAAAAATCAGGGGCCGATTCACGAAGCAGTTATGCAAGCACTTACGAATGTGTACCTCTTTCCTCAATCTTTGATGGTTTTCGTTACATTTATTAAACAGTTTACAAGCATGAAAACTTGCCAATCAACTGTTATTATTGTTATAAATAGCCTCCTGGTGCTTCGGAGCTCATTAACTGTTAAATAATTGTATACAAAGCCGCCAAACATTGAGAAAAGATGTACAGGTTCGTAAGTGCTTGCATAACTGCTTCGTGAATCTGGCCCCAGGCTTGGAGTAAATATGAAATATTTCTTTCTATGTAGACAACTGTTTACTCTCTAGAGAAAGAAACCATTGTGCCGCAGACAGTATTCACCAAGTCAAACATAATGACATTCCAGCACCAATACCACAGATTTTCTCAAGTGTTCCTAGCCATTTTAGGTACCAGGGAGGTAGTGGAAATAAACTCAGACCACCCAAGAATATGTCAGAGGTACTTCCATAAAGACTCAAAGCCCTACAGAATCATCACTTGGTATCACATGATCACCATACCTGCCAGGTCAAACCAGCCATCTAGCAAGAGGTGGCAGCATCAGTGTCCACCCAAAATTTCCATACCTGATCACATTCACTCTAGATGCAAATACTAAATTATGTACTTAACTGCCGGAAATAACCGTGAATACAGAAATATTGCCGGAACATCCGTGGACATCTTTAAAAAGAAAACTGGATAATTTTCTCCAAGGAGTGCCGGACCAAACGGGCTGAGGTGGATATGTAGGCCTGTGGGCTGCTCCAAGCAACAGCTTGGTGGACCAAACTCTCACAAGTCAAGCTTGGTCTCGGGTCGGGCTTGGGGAGTAGAAAAGCTCCCAGAACCCCATCAACCAGGTATCAAGCAGGTATAGGTGAAACCAGGAGCAACTGAATATAGTTCCTTTGAGCAACTGTTCCAGGCTCAAAGGAACTTTTCACATTGACTCAGTCTCATTTCTGAGCTATTGGCTATAACTATAAGCCTTCAAAACAGACATCCACTAAAACAAGAAAACAAAATAAGGCACTTTAAAAGAGAAGGTAATCACCTGTTGTGCAGAGCAGCAATGAAGGAACCAGGGCGGAGAGCATTTGCACAGTAGATAAAAGGAGAAGGTACAATCACCACCCCAGTCTTCAAGAAGACTTCAAGAAGTCTAATGGATCATCAGTGATAAATGCAGGAAATCATAGGTAAATATTTTGGAGCATCAAAGCAAAATTCTATAGACGAATACCTTGTAAGTAGAAAAATTCTGCAAATCATGAGCCTGGGGGCTAAGTTGACTTTGCTTTACTAGCAACCGTGGCAACTTAAAAGAGACTAGCACCTTGGAGCATGAAATGTGTTAATATTACAATGTCCTCACATCCAGAGGACATTGTTATCTGGATGCCAGAGAGGCATCCAGATAACACCAAAGAGAAGTCATCAGAAAGAGCACATGATGAACCCTTAATGTAGATAAAACTCATCAAAACGAACTAGTGTCATTTTTGCCAAGGAGCAAAGTGTTATGGATGGAACCTCGCATAGGAGTCTCCATGGTCAAAAAATATCTATCCCTCTCAACAAAGCACTGCAGGCATCTTGCTCAATGACTCATAAATAACGGTGTGTCTTGAGATAAATTTTGTAAATGAAAAGATAATAAAACCTCTTTGTAATGGAAATCAAGAATGTTATCAAGAAATGAGGCAGATTCCATGAGCATAAGGGTGAATATGAAGAAAGACACGACTCTAAAGGAAAGATGGACCCACTAGGTTGATGCCAAAACCCAGGTGGAGACTTTATGAGAGAGCTGCCTGATTCAAAGCAATTATATTAGGCATAAACCTATTTGCCTTCAAAGTTGGGAATTTTGTGAAAAGATAGCTCACAGTGCAAGAAATGACAAGCAACTTCATACTGTTAATGGCACATCAAACAAAGTGGCTGGATTAGGATTTCCACCACCACCCCCATCAATAACAGCACTAAAACAGCAAAAGATAATAAAGGTTATAGTGAGGATTTCATCCAACTGACCAGAAACAAACACTCCCCAGCACTGCCAATGTCTGGTCCCTGGTTAGGCAACAGTGTTTGGAACTGGGTGCCCAAACAAGCCAAGTCCTCAAGCTCGGTCAGGACCTGGATAGCCCACAGTCAAAGTTCAAGGAGCAACACCTAATTCAGCCAAGATCTTCTTGGCTGAATTAACTTTCAGAATCTCCCTGAAGGAAGATCCCGAAAGTTATAGGACAAGCACTTGCCACAGAATCCCGGGAATTATGATCCTGTACTGAAACCTGTCAGTGGGTAACTGGTTTGATCATGCAAACAAGTTGTTGTTATTAAGACTCGGCAGTTAATTGTTATATCGAGTGAAGATTCTATAACTTTCTAGAAAATCCTTTAACTTTCAAATATCTTGCACTGATGCCTGAAAGATCCCTCTGGCAGCTGTGCCTGAATGTTGTCCTGCCTGACTGTTCATGACACCTCTCTGAACCAGTGGATTTTTAACCACAGGAAGCAACCAAAATGCGACAGCTCAGAATGTAGAATGGAAAATGCTTAAATGCAAGACAGTTATAGGAAACAAAATGCCTGAAATTGTTTTACAAATAAAAAGTTGAAGTATCCAATTATAAGCTATATTTCACAACATGCTGAGAACACTGAACTTATAGATCAAAGCTTACTTTGTTGATGTAGGTAAAAACATTTTTGAAGGCGAATGATGAGAAAATGAGGGAAGTTTGGACTTGACAGCCTTTTGTTGGTTGACTCTGGCTTCTGCACACTCTGCTAGTTGCATCAATCCTTTCCTCTCTACGGCTGGATTCATGTCAACATTTTTACAGCCAACACATTTACACATATTAGAGCAAGGTATCTTGGCCTAAAAGACAAAAATTAGGTTCTTTAATGATTCGAACAGGATATTAATATCACTGTTTCAGATTTACCATCTAATTACACAAGCTAAATATGTACATATTCAACGTTCATGCTCATTACATTCTCCACAGATTATCAAGGGAGACGTCTGCCTTTTCAAATGACACTGGTAAAAAAGTCACAGAACAAACTCCTTAGAAAGGCTAGACAGTCTGCACATTACACCAATGTATGTGGATATTTATTTCAGGGTTACATATTATGGGAGTCAACCTCTGCAGATAGATATAACAACACTTAGCAAAGGTGATGCACAATGAATTGAATATGAAATTCAAGCCTTGAAGTATTGTTCTGCAATCTGGATGAAGGCCAGATGCCATCATCCAGAATTTAAAAATAATTCACACACACACAAAGGTACTTGTTATATTCTTAGCAGGAAATTAAATCTTTATGTTGAAAGTTTGAAATGTTTGAAAGACAGTTCTTACAAAGACAGTGCCTTAACCCTTTAACTGCGCAACGCGCCTGCAGGCTCACGTCTGGTTTGCGCAACGCGCCTCTGGGTATGTGTATTTTTCACGTTCCATTCAAAACTCCCGCGGCTACATGGGGTTCACATCAGCTTCCTCAGGGCTCTTGTAAACAGACGCCATCTTTAAAAAAAATCGTGGTCCACATTCCCGGGTGAGGGAGCCTCAGTAGTGTGTGAGCAACCAAGGCTGGCGCTCGCAGCATGAGCGCACAGCACTGCTGTTCAGCGTGTGACCACAGCATCGCCTAATAATGTCAAAATATATATATAACTTGTATTATTTAGCTATGATAGTGTTATAGAAGAGCCTGAGTGTGATAATGACTGGGTACAATGTTCAAATATCAGTGATTCAATGCTGTTCACGATGTTCACAGCGCTTGCCACAGCACCACAGCATTCCATCTAGGAATCTTCAAATGATTTCTTATGTTCCTTTTCAAAATAAACGTGTGGTCAATTATTCATTTACAGGAATTAGTGACAGGATTGTGGTTATAATTAGCGTTGTGCGTAGTATTGTGGAAGGAGGAATTTTGGTGAGGGAGGGAGGGCGAGAATTGAGGTAGCCTCATGTGTGTGTGTGTGGCTGCCACTCTTGTTTTGCTCGCCATACTAGCTTAGTGGTTCGCTATGGGCAAAACATGTGTACATGGGTATATATAGTGTGTATATAGTGTAAGAACAGCAACAGGAGAATGTTGAGAGGAGCTATTTTGGTGAGGTATGTGACGTAATCGTAGTGTCGTCTGCTGTGTGATTTTTCATGCAGTGTATGGTGGCCACTGTACTGTTTGGACACAATACCGGCTTACTTGCATAGTTCTGGTAAATAAAACATGTAGATAGGTATATATAACATGTGTAATAAGAACTATAACAGTATGGTGGGAGGAGCAATGTTGGCGAGTAAGATGTTGGAGTGAGGGAGACTGGCTGGGTGTGGCTGCTGTCACTCGAGGTGTTCTGAATGTGTTCATGGCCAAATGCTCCTATTGGCCCATACGAGGCAGCTCATATTGGCCCATACGAGGCAGCTGCTATTGGCATATACGAGGCAGCTGCTATTGGCCCATATGAGGCAGCTCTTATTGGCCCATACGAGGCAGCTCCTATTGGCGAAGCAGCTGCTACGCGATGTTCTGAATGTGTTGATGGTAAATGTATATGGTGTGTGACAGTGTATAGTGTGTACATGTTGTAAATATACATAAATGAACATGAAACATTGGTGTGAATAACTGTATGATGGGAGGGGGCAAAGTTGGCGAATACAATGTTGGAGAAGTGAGGGAGGGCTGGCTGGGTGTGGCAGCTCTCACTCGCGGTGTTCTGAGTGTGTTGATGGTGAATGTATATAGTGTGTGACAGTGTATAGTGTGTAAATAGATTGTATATATACATAAATTAGCATGATACATAGTAAATATGTGCTGCATATGTGTACACAAGTGTCATGCACGTAACAGTGTCTTCGGACAGTACGGATGTTTTACTGCCATAATATAGTGTACGTGTTCACTATACATAGGATTAGCACGTAAAAACAAATAAAATGTATTTGGAACTGTGCGAAAAAAATGAACGAAAATATATTCGCGGCAACTCGCGCGCCCCGCCCCGAGCACCCCACCCGCCCCGGGAGCTTACGGCACGAGAGCACGGGGAATGATGACGTCACGCCCCAACTTACGGACCCCATAGCAGCAAAGTAAGTACAATTTCGAAGTTTTTTTTACATAGCCATACTGAGGGAAGGGTTTTTGACACTTTAAAAAGAAAAAAGAATTTTTCCAGAGAATTTATTTCCTGCGCACCACGGGAGTGTCATATTTGGAGGCAACGCAGTTAAGGGTTTAACCAGAAGATATAAAAGCTTGAGTTTTCACAGCAGAATATAGTTCAATAATACCCAATGCTGCTGCCAGTAAATATTGTCTTAAAAGTTATATAATTAAAAGGAAATTCCTAAAACATTCTGAGAAGAGTAAAACTTTGCAGACCAATTATATTCTACATCATTTCATGAACATTAGCTAGGGAGATCAAGGTCAAAACAAACTCCAATAGCGAAGCACAGCAAGACAGAATTTTGTATTTTGCATCTCTCTATATATCCCCCAATGCATCACTCACTCCCTTCTTCCTGAACGCTCCCTGTTATGGGTGACCACAGCAGAAATTTCTCCAGCAGGCTGAATCACCACACAAACCTGCCAATTCTTAAACCTGTGACCCCTCTCCCCACCCTTTCTTTCACTGTGTTCCAGTCTTCCTTAAGATACTGAGTCTTCTGCCCTTACTATATGATCCCTTAATATAGGGATCTCACACAAGTCACAACTTGTGTGAGATCACTGGTAGTGCTGGAAGGACATATACCTGCTATGACACATTCTCAGCATCAGTCTATCCTAGTTATATGAAACTGTCTCCAGTGGTTCCCATGCAACATATATGAATAAGGCCACTGAAGTTTTTGTGACACCAATGTCATATATTGGTTGCTTGAGTCGAGTCATCAAGGCATGCAGGATATAAAACGATAGGCATCAGAACGATAGAACAGGAACAAGCTATGCGAGTGTAACGTGTAAATATTATATATTTATTTTAGGAAGAAAACACTCAAACATACACCAACAATTTCAGTTTATCCAATACTTCCCCAATTGGTTTCTTGCCAAATAAAAAAGTAGGGGGTATCAAGTGAATCTTATTGGTATGATATATACTATCTTACACACAGAAATCACAATAGCGTGATGCATCAAATGAAAAAATCCACAAGGGCCGTGATGAGGGATCGAACTTACGCCCGAGATGATCATGTCGTGGCCTAGTCGACTAAGGCAGCGTCTGGGATCATCCCGGGCGTAAGTTCTAGCTCTCATCACGGCCCTCGTGGATTTGTTCATCTATAATATCTTATAGTAGTGCATGACCAAGTGGTGTGGTGGTGAGACACATCATGTTGCTCAACCAGGAAGCATCAATAAACACACTCATCAACAATCCACAAAAGATCATGAAATTTTGATAAAAGAAAATCTTGTATTAGTACTGTATAGAATAAAATGTATTTAAATTTTCAATGCCTTTTGTTACGTGGATTTTTGTTAACTATGTAAGTGATAATTGCTTGGCAAGTGCCTAAAATGCTTCACCCCACTGCTGACTGACTTCATTTTTTAAAACAGCTATGTTGACAAAATGCTTAATAAACTGAGGGTGTTGCTCTGTTTCAGTGTTGCTATTCCAAGATAACCTACAGTCCTCCCTGTTTTGAAAATAACATATATTCAAAATTAAATCAAGATTCTATAATAATTACCTCATAACATTCACAGTAATTTTTAAGGCATCCTGAACGCTTGCAGTTGCATCCTTTGTTATGTCTTCTCTCGTTGTCATTGCCACCTTTACCAATTTTAGGTCTGAATGCTTGTGGGTTTCTGTCTAAGCAAGCCTTAATAGCTTTCTGTCTATCTTCTTCGTGTCCTAAATTGTTGAAACAGTTTGCACAGTTACAATTATTGCAAAACTCACCATTTGCAAAACAGTCACAGTATCTGAGGGCAAGAAATATATTCGTAAGATCTATCAGCTTTTTAAATATATACTGTATATATTACTCATAAAACATACAAAATCACTACCAATTTTGCCAATATTTTGGAGGAAAAAATACAATATAAAGAAAGAAGGTTATAAACATTAGGAGTCTCTTGGTGCTTAATGCTCTGATACCACAGACAGATATAAACACTACCAGGCCTCTGAACGTGTTCAGGAATACTGTACCTGATACCTGGATCACAATATCATTCACTCATCAAGACAAGAAGAGCCTGGAGATCAGTGACCCAAAAGCCAAGAAAAACTGCTCAGAAAGTACAGAAGATACAAAAAGAAGCTAATATTTTTTAAAGGAATTGAAAACTAAGAAAGCAAGGCAAACAATAGCTGGTTGTAGGTAAACATCTCCCATGCAACTACACCCTCTTGCCACCAGGTGGCAGTCCAGATATCCTTGGGGGATCAGGCCAACATACAACCTCACTCATGCATTACTAATCCCCACGTGGAACCAATGGACAACGGCAACTATTGTTTACCTTCTTTTCTTACTTTTTATTTCCAGTTAATAGTGGTAGATTGTCTTGCTTTGTTTGTACTTTCTAAGCAATTATTATTGGTTTTAGGTCACTGTAATCTCCAGGTCTTGATCTTGTCTTGATGGTCTAATCTTGCTCAGTAAATTAGACTCTGATCCTGGTTTCCAAAAGTGTATGCACAAGTGCAGAGGCCAGGCAGTGCTTGATGTCTGTGGTACCAGACACATCAGACATATGTCTTAGGTAATTACCAGAGCACTTGGGAGCTGCCAAGAGGTCAGCCCAAGAAAAGAACACACACACGTCACTCATCCTTTCATTGTAGTACATTACTCACACTATACATCATCACAAACACACGCCACCGTGCTCCAGTACGCCAGTGCTCCATAAAACTAGCTGTGCAGTCATTCTCGTGAATTTTCACGTACAGTACTAACAACAACGTTCACCCTTTACTTTTACACTCCTACCCAGCCTTGCCACTTGCTATACAGGTATTCTATATACTGTAAATTATTCACACTAACTCCCCACTTCCTCACTCTACATACTTTAATACACATGTAAATTACCAAACTCACAGTTTTAGACATTGGCTTTTAGTACAGTTGCACGGTTTTCTCGGCCTTATTCCATTGGCGTCTATAACAGTGCGAGATGGCGGTGGCTTAGGAGTATGTGGAATTATTGTACCGGGAGGAGGCTGGTTAGACATCTGGACTGTTGTGTTATTTGATGTGCTGGATTGGAGCTGTGGGTGAAAGATCACAAATGTATCCGTACGTACAAGTACCATATGTACCCATGGGTACATAGCTAACATTTATCCATATGACACCTTTTTACCATCAAAAGACTGTACACATATAATCACTGAAGAGTCATATGATGCAGACCCCTAAAGTATAGATTTAAGATAATACCTGAGACATATAGTGGGCAGGAATCATAACAACGGAGCCGGGCTGAGTGTTAGAAAGCACCCCTGGTGGAAGAGCAGAAGCTGGCAAAGTGAGGTTAGTTTGGGGGCGGATGGGGACCCCGCCTCCCATACTGGTCGACGTTACGGATCCCGACACCGGGATGATCACTCGATGCTTATTTGTCTGAAAAGATAAAGATATCCATTTAACATTCAGAAGTTTAGGTAAAACTGCAACTGAAAATTTGGACACACAATGTATTGGGGGACGGGGGATGTATGTCTGGTATATTTAGTTATACAACAAATTTATCATCTTCACTATATTACTCCACATTTGTCATTGCCGATTGTTATAACCCAGCGTAACCAATTACTGCTGGATACCTGAGGTCATACTTAATTGTCAAAGGTACCGTTATTACCATTTGTATTTTGGTCATTTATATTGAAACGTCATTATATACACGTATACAGTAGCATACACGTGTATGCTACTGTATGGTATTCTTTTATATATTATTGTGTTATATTATGTGTGGTTAGTGTTAACTGCTTGTAATTACCTAAGTGTAATTACCTAAGTGTAGTTACAGGATGAGAGCTACGCTCGTGGTGTCGTCTTCCCAGTACTCTTTGTCATATAACGCTTTGAAACTACTGACGGTCTTGGCCTCCACCACCTTCTCCCCCAACTTGTTCCAACCGTCTACCACTCTGTTTGCGAAGGTGAATTTTCTTATATTTCTTCGGCATCTGTGTTTAGCCAGTTTAAATCTATGACCTCTTGTTCTTGAAGTTCCAGGTCTCGGGAAATCTTACCTGTTTTTATCAATTCCTGTTACTATTTTGTATGCAGTGATCATATCACCTCTTTTTCTTCTGTCTTCTACTTTTGGCATATTTAATGCTTCTAACCTCTCTTCGTAGCTCTTACCCTTCAGTTCTGGGAGCCACTTAGTAGCATGTCTTTGCACCTTTTCCAGTTTGTTGATGTGCTTCTTAAGATATGGGCACCAAACAACAGCTGCATATTCTAGCTTTGACCTAACAAAAGTCATGAACAATTTCTTTAGTATATCGCCATCCATGTATTTAAAAGCAATTCTGAAGTTAGAAAGCATAGTATAGGCTCCTTGCACAATATTCTTTATGTGGTCCTCAGGTGATAGTTTTCTATCTAGAACCACCCCTAGATCTCTTTCTTTATCAGAGTTCTTTAAAGATTTCTCACATAATATATAGGTTGTTTGGGGTCTATGTTCTCCTATTCCACATTCCATAACATGACATTTATTAACATTAAATTCCATTTGCCAAGTGGTGCTCCATATACTTATTTTGTCCAGGTCTTCTTGAAGGGCATGACAATCATCTAAGTTTTTATCCTTCTATTATACTTAGCATCATCAGCAAAAATGTTCATATAATTCTGTATACCAACTGGTAGATCATTTATGTAGACATAAACATCACTGGTGCAAGACTGAAACCTGTGGTACTCCACTGTGACATTTCTCCATTCCGATACATTGCCTCTGATACTGCCCTCATTTCTCTATCCGTCAGAAAATTTTCATCTATGTTAGAAGATACCTGTCACCCTCCAATATTTTCCAGTTTCAGAA
>WNGS01097626.1:0-11257 GCA_020271785.1 Procambarus virginalis
ACAAATTTTGAAAAGGTGCAAATATGTACAAGATTGTCAAATATTGATACTGTTCTTAAAAGATTTCCCCATTTTGCACCCGCGAGATTACGTAAGCTTTTAAGGGTTGATAGATGTTAATTTTCTTGTTTGAGGAGCTGTTCACTTGAGACAGTTAAGCAAGTCCCAGCTGTGTCTGGGTACAAGTGACAGGATGAATAACCCAGCGGGTTTTCTTCCTATTGGGGAGTGTTGTACATGCTGCTATGGCGGTATGTCCACTCACAAGATGAGTGGCGCTGCCCAATAAACTCGCCCCTCGGGGCAAAATTTAAAAAATTAAAAAATTTAAGGTTCGTTCCTGAACTAAAGGACCGAGCTATGAAGAAAGATCGAAGGAGCTGGACCTCACCACACTGAATTAAGGAAGGAATATGGTAGATATGATAACGACGTAAAAGATACTAATGGGGATTGGCATAATAAATATAAACGAAATGTTACAATTAAGGAAATGAACAACGAAAGGACATAATTGGAAACTGGAAACACAGAGTTGTCAGAAAGAACCTTTTCAGTCTACGAATCGTTTTTTCAGCTTACGAATCGTAATATGTGGAACGAATTAGATAATAAGTTGTCGAAACCAGTTCGATACACAGCTTTGGATCGAAATATGATAAAATATGATAAAAATATAATAAAATATGATAAAAATATGATAAAAGAACGAGTGAAATGAGATGGTGGAGGATGCAAGTACAACTAGGTGAGTAGAGAGAAGCAGGCGGAGGTAACACAAGGAAGCTCCACTTCCGTCTGGCCCGGGGTCAAGGCTCCTCCACCTCACTCAACTTCCGCACCCTCACTCACCCTTCATGATACACTCACTCTGTATACTTAACGCACTCTCCTCACTCTACACCCGCCTCTCCGGCGGAGGCGGAAACAAATGAACAGTTTCTTTCACCCTGATGCGTCTGTTCCTCTAGTTGTAAATAGGTACCTGTGAGTTAGACAGCTGCTACGGGCTGCTTCCTGGGGATGTGTGTGTGTGTGTGTGTGTGTGTGTGTGTGTGTGTGTGTGTGTGTGTGTGTGTGTGTGTGTGTGTGTGTGTTAGAGAGAAATATATGTAGTAGATATAATAAGAGGAGAAATAGATTGGCTAGAAAGGCGGGGTCAAAGAGCTAATAGCTCGATTCTGCAGACACAAATAGTAAATGCACTGTAACTCACTCTACACTCATTCCTCACTCTAAATTCACTTTCCTCACTAACTCTACCCCCCTCTCTACATTCACTCTTCACTCTTTTCTCACACTCACTCTCCACTCACTCAACTCTAACTCCTCACTAACTCTACACCACAACAATGTGTCCATGGACGTGCACAATGTCTGGGCGGTAAACCTGCTGTGTTGTAGTTAAAAAATATAATTCAGCAGGTGTGTGGGCGGGGTGTGGTAAGGCGCGTATAGAGGTAACTGTGTAGGTAAGAGCCCCACACCTTCAAGAGCCCCACACCTGCACTAGGGGCAGCACCTGCACTCCACATGCAGACGGGCTCACCAGAATATGTAAACTCTAAATGAACCCGTTAGTGAAAGTAACGTTCTCAAGCATTTACATTCCCCCAGAAATTATACAAGTGCTTGGGATGCTGGTCTGGTGGCGTCAGCTGGGGAGTGTGTTCACCCTCTTGTGGCTATAACTGGTGTCCCAGTAGTCTCTCTCATCACTGGGCGCTACTAGAACCAGTGTTACGTCCCAGTACTCTCTCTCATCACTGGGCGCTACTAGAACCAGTGTTACGTCCCAGTACTCTCTCTCATCACTGGGCGCTACTAGAACTAGTGCTACGTCCCAGCACTCTCTCTCTCTCTTCGCCGGAGACTACCAGTACTCCTACGTCCCAGTACCTCCACGTTACTCTTCCAGTTGCCTCAGTGAGATGAATCTTCCTGTGACTTAGATTACACAGTGCAGCTGCAGATCAGAGCCAGCAACAGGAAGAGAACTGTGAAAGACTTCAGGTGTGGTGACTACACAAGGACAAGAACCTTCTGAAATCCAGAGAAAGACGACATGTCAAATAATGTAATTTCTTGGCCGGAAATTTGCAGATGCCGCGTAATAGTTTATCCCACTCAGACAGGACGTTAACAAGACAAGCAAGGCAAATCCTTCCATCAATAGCAAGTGCAGAGAAAGACTGTTAGAAGGCCGAGGGTGTACAGAGAATATTTGCCACTGAGGACAATTGGATAGCCCCCCCAAAAAAACACACACAGAAATTGGAACTCCAGATACTAATCTGTTATCAGGAATTGGAAACGGCATCGCGAAACAAGCAAATGACCAGCGAAAGCTGTTGTATAGCCACTTATGGAGGGAGACAACAATTCACGATCAAGTGGTCAGTTTAAAGAAACAAAAGAATACATTCTTGGAAAGTTAGTTTAGTTCATTTATTATGAACGAAATACCCATCTTGTGGGCGACAGTAGAAATGGTTACAGAGGCACATAATGGGCTCAGGGACTGAACCCCACAATTCATTTAGCTAAGTAAGTTACAGTCTTGATGAGCTAGTTACAAAATTCAGAGGCGATAAGGTGTGTGAGGAATTCGAGCAAGAGCTCCAGGAGACTTACACAACAGAACCAGACAGGAGACGTTTGTGAGCCATCAATAACATTACACTGTACAAGAGTCACTGAAGAAATGGTGACTAGATTTCCGGAGCGAACTAGAAGCATCAAAAGCCACAGAGCTGTAAGACTGCGAGTTCGTAACATACGTCCCTTGTAAAGTACTGGAGACAGAATGGCGGAGCTCATGTAGATGATACATTTTGTAATCAGAGGGCAACAATGTTTCAGGATGGGCAAAACATGCCGGACAAATTTAATACTGTTGATCAGACCACACACTAGAAAGTGAAGGGACGACTACGTTTCGGTCCGTCCTGGACCATTCTCAAGTCGTTTGTCAGTCGACTTGAGTCGATTGTCCCTTCACTTTCTAGTGTGTGGTCTAGTCAACATACTTCAGCCACGTTATTGTGACTCATCGCCTGCAAATTTATTAATGTTCATTGACCTGGGACAGGAATCATCTAGTGTTTATGTACCCACTTACGAAATCTATACATCTTTCTTCAGTTATGGCGGATTTATTTGCATTTATTAGTTTACAAGCTTCGAAACTTCACAATCCAAGTTTATAATTGTTATAAACACTCTTGTAGAGTTTCGCAAAAAGTTTACTGTAAAGTCTATAGGAAAGGTTACAGGAAAATCTACAGGAATTTTATGCCCTAACGCGATCCTCAAAACTGAAAATGGTCACTTTCGACACATCGACGGTACAGGAAAATCCACAGGAAAGTCTACGGGAGAAATATACACAAATTTCACGCCCAATCTCACTCTTCAAAATAAAAAAAAACTGTCATTTTCATCTCACTTTCCACTACTATCAGCCCAATAACACAGAATAGTGTTTGGTTACTGATACATCACAAACTTTTATTATTATTGTCATTGACCGCTAGGCCCGTAACCCCTCCCTCCCATCTCCCCCTCCCACCAGTACTGGAATCTAACCGGTGAGGTTCCTACCTCCCTCCCATCTCCCCCTCCCACCAGTACTGAGGAACCAGCGGGAAGATTGGGCAAGACAAAACTGAGCACGGCGAGTCAGCCCCCGCCACCACCAAGCTGTCCTCCTGGCCTTCATCCTCTCAGCCCCCGCCACCACCAAGCTGTCCTCCTGGTCTTCATCCTCTCAGCCCCCGCCACCACCAAGCTGTCCTCCTGGTCTTCATCCTCTCAGCCCCCGCCACCACCAAGCTGTCCTCCTGGCCTTCATCCTCTCAGCCCCCGCCACCACCACTGTGGCTACCACCCCCGCCACCGCCACTGTGGCTACCACAGTCTCCTGGTCTTCATCCTCTCAGTCCCCGCCACCACCAAGCTGTCCTGGCCTTCATCCTCTGTATTTCCTGTCTCCTTCACCTCTCTCTCTACCTCTTGCGCACACACACCCTTGTCCTCCCTCCATGTAGCCCGCCCTTCCCAATATCACCACCCTTCCTCCTTTCCTCTTCGCGGCACATCTCCTGTGCCAGGTAAGTCCACTACGGGCTCACCATAGCCCGTGCTACTTGCAACTTTTTGGTTCGAGTTGCTGAATCTAAAACAACAACAAATTCTCTCTTCGTCTCCATGCTCCGTGTTCTGTTCATGCTTTCTTGTACTGTCCATGTTCTCTTGTTCTGTTCATGCTCCTTGTTCTGTCCATGCTCTCTTGTACTGTCCATGTTCTCTTGTACTGTCTGTGCTCTCTTGTGCTGTCCATGTTCTCTTGTACTGTCTGTGCTCTCTTGTTCTGTCCATGTTCTCTCTAGTAGCTCACTATCTTAGTCTATTTCTACCATTGTTGCTGGCTACCACAGTCGCTGGCTACCACAGTCACTGGCTACCACAGTCACTGGCTACCACAGTCACTGGCCACCACAGTCACTGGCTACCACAGTCGCTGGCTACCACAGTCGCTGGCTACCACAGTCGCTGGCTACCACAGTCGCTGGCTACCACAGTCGCTGGCTACCACAGTCGCTGGCTACCACAGTCGCTGGCTACCACAGTCGCTGGCTACCACAGTCACTGGCTACCACAGTCACTGGCTACCACAGTCACTGGCTACCACAGTCGCCGGCTACCACAGTCGCTGGCTACCACAGTCACTGGCTACCACAGTCGCTGGCTACCACAGTCGCTGGCTACCACAGTCGCTGGCTACCACAGTCGCTGGCTACCACAGTCGCTGGCTACCACAGTCGCTGGCTACCACAGTCGCTGGCTACCACAGTCGCTGGCTACCACAGTCGCTGGCTACCACAGTCGCCGGCTACCACAGTCACTGGCTACCACAGTCGCTGGCTACCACAGTCGCTGGCTACCACAGTCGCTGGCTACCACAGTCGCTGGCTACCACAGTCACTGGCTACCACAGTCGCTGGCTACCACAGTCGCTGGCTACCACAGTCGCTGGCTACCACAGTCGCTGGCTACCACAGTCACTGGCTACCACAGTCGCTGGCCACCACAGTTGCTGGCCACCACAGTCGCTGGCTACCACAGTCGCTGGCTACCACAGTCACTGGCTACCACAGTCGCCGGCTACCACAGTCGCTGGCTACCACAGTCGCTGGCTACCACAGTCGCTGGCTACCACAGTCGCTGGCCACCACAGTCGCTGGCTACCACAGTCGCTGGCTACCACAGTCACTGGCCACCACAGTCACTGGCTACCACAGTCGCCGGCTACCACAGTCACTGGCTACCACAGTCACTGGCTACCACAGTCGCTGGCCACCACAGTCGCTGGCTACCACAGTCGCTGGCTACCACAGTCACTGGCCACCACAGTCACTGGCTACCACAGTCGCCGGCTACCACAGTCGCTGGCCACCACAGTCGCTGGCCACCACAGTCGCTGGCCACCACAGTCGCTGGCCACCACAGTCGCTGGCTACCACAGTCACTGGCTACCACAGTCGCCGGCTACCACAGTCGCTGGCCACCACAGTCGCTGGCCACCACAGTCGCTGGCTACCACAGTCACTGGCTACCACAGTCGCCGGCTACCACAGTCACTGGCTACCACAGTCGCTGGCCACCACAGTTGCTGGCCACCACAGTCGCCGGCTACCACAGTCGCCGGCTTCCACAGTCACTGGCTACCACAGTCGCTGGCCACCACAGTCACTGGCTACCACAGTCGCTGGCTACCACAGTCACTGGCTACCACAGTCACTGGCTACCACAGTCACTGGCTACCACTGGCTTAGGGGCCAGGTAGCCTGGTGGATTGCGCGCAGGACTTGTAATTCTGTGGCGCGGGTTCGATTCCCGCACCCGGCAGAAACAAATGGGCAAAGTTTCTTTCACCCCGAATGCCCCTGTTACCTAGCAGTAAATAGGTACCTGGGAGTTAGTCAGCTGTCACGGGCTGCTTCCTGGGGTGTGTGTGAGTGTATGTGTGTGGTGTGGAAAAAAAAAAAAAAAATAGTTAGTGTAGTTAGTAAACAGTTGATTGACAGTTGAGAGGCGGGCCGAAAGAGCAAAGCTCAACCCCCGTAAAATACAACTAAGTGAATACAGTCACTGGCTACCACAGTCACTGGCTACCACAGTCACTGGCTACCACAGTCACTGGCTACCACAGTCACTGGCTACCACAGTCACTGGCTACCACAGTCGCTGGCTACCACAGTCACTGGCTACCACAGTCACTGGCTACCACAGTCGCTGGCTACCACAGTCACTGGCTACCACAGTCGCTGGCTACCACAGTCACTGGCTACCACAGTCACTGGCTACCACAGTCGCTGGCTACCACAGTCACTGGCTACCACAGTCGCTGGCTACCACAGTCGCTGGCTACCACAGTCGCTGGCCACCACAGTCGCCGGCTACCACAGTCGCTGGCTACCACAGTCGCTAGCTTCCCTACCTCCCCACATATAAGTCACGACTATATGAACGTATTGGCGGGAAGAGGCTGCGCGTGTTGCTGAGGTAAACACGGCCGTCATATATGGGAAGCCTAGCACTAGCGGCTCGACGCGTAGCGACCCTCGCTAAATATGGTGGAAATTGGAGGATGCTTTACCTTCACCGTCTAATTAGTTCTTACATTTCCTCTTGACTCACAAAAAAAAACTATATACGAGCAGCTTAAAACACGTTTAAGTAACCAGTCTGTTCACTTTCTCTGTTCGTGTCCCTGACCAATAGAGTTGTCAGGTGGTGGCAGCTAGAGACCTTGAGGATCCCTGTAGTTGTAGAGTACTGGTGTGGTGAGTACTGTTGCTTCGTTAATAGTACTCGCTGCTACTACCGTCCGCACACGTCTGCTCAACCACCAGCATGTCAGGTTATTATACAGGAGAGTACTTAGGAAACAACTAACCGTAACCTAAGTGGACGTCCTTCACCCATAATGGCTTCCTCTGCGCAGTTCCGCTTTGGTACCGTCCCTTGTTGTGGTCAGCTCTGCCTCTCTTGTTTACTTAGGAAAACCTTGGAAATAAACCTGTACTATAGCATCATGTGATAGGTGACTTGTATGTGTTAGTCGCGGGTGAATAATGGTTCCTGTGTTGGTAAGAGTGCCGACTATACAACGTGTTAACCGAGTTTGTAACTGTTGAAGATGCTTGGTCAAGATAGCCTCACCGCGGGCACCGTCATCCATCAGCGGGTGTGAGGGAGATACAGGCGCAGTGTAGCGGTGTGTTGTCCTAACACTGCTTATCTAACAGTGTCTACAAGTGAGTGAGGTCTAGCTCACTCCCTCGCCAGCTCACTATGTCCGCCGACTAGTTATGTTGTGTCTGATGCCTTACAGCCTATCTATTTTGATGTTCAAATTCTTTGTCAAATCTGGCTTTAGAGTTGTGGCCACAACTTCTTTCACTGCATTCCACTCGCACGCGCGTGTGTGTGTATTTACTGTTTGTGTGAGCAGAATTAGCTCTTGGACCCCGCCTTTTCTAACCAATCTATTTTTCCTCTATTATATCTCTATTATATATATTATATCACACACCCACCCACCCACCCACCCAAGAAGCAGCCCGTAGCAGCTGTCTAACTCCCAGGTACCATTTACTGCTAGGTGAACAGAGCATCAGGGTGAAAGAAACTCTGCCCATTGTTTCTTGCCGGCGCCGGGAATCGAACCCCAGACCACAGGATTACGTGTCGAGCGTGCTGTCCACTCAACCACCGGCCCCTAGGTGTGTGTGTGTGTGTGTGTGTGTGTGTGTGTGTGTGTGTGTGTGTGTGTGTTGTGTGTGTGTGTGTGTGTGTGTCTGTGTATTCACTTAGTTGTATTCACTTAGTATTCACTTAGTTGTATTTTACGGGGGTTGAGCTTTGCTCTTTCGGCCCCTCCTCTCAACTGTCAATCAACTGTTTACTAACTACACTAACTACTTTTTTTTTTTTTTTTTTTTTTTCACACCACACACACACAAAGGAAGCAGCCCGTGACAGCTGACTAACTCCCAGGTACCTATTTACTGCTAGGTAACAGGGGCATTCAGGGTGAAAGAAACTTTGCCATTTGTTTCTGCCGGGTGCGGGAATCGAACCCGCGCCACAGAATTACGAATCCTGCTCGCTATCCACCAGGCTACCTGGCCCCTGTGTGTGTGTGTGTGTGTGTGTGTGTGTGTGTGTGTGTGTGTGTGTGTGTGTGTGTGTGTGTGTGTGTGTGTGTGTGTGTGAATTTATACTCACCGTTTATTCTTGTGATTGAACTACAGATCTTTCTTAACCTTTCAACCTTGATTTGTTGTGTGTGTGGCGGGGGTGAGATCAGAAGTTAGCGCGGGGCGCGCCGCCCGCTCTCCCGCGGCCCGCCACCTGACCCTGGCGCCAGGCGGTAAATGATGAGTTATTGGTCTCCGTGTGTAAGATACGATGTGTGTGGAGCGGTTGTTGTCAGCACAGATGGTTACCACCACCGCCCTGATGGATCACCTCGTGCTGCTTGGATCCACCTTGAGGCCATGGATGTGTGTGTGTGATGCCACACTGGTGGATACACAGGGCGGGGCCCTCTCTCCAGGTCCCTCTCTCTCTCTCCGCTTTATGTTTCGTCTTACTGGACGTTCTAGAATATCTTAATGTAATGGTTCCTGTTTATCTTGTGTTTTGTCACACTAAATGCTACGTATAGTGTTTACTTCCACTCTCGCCACTCTTAGTTCAATGCACTTTTCGCTTTTCTGTGTTTGATAGAATCTTGAATGTCGTTATCATATCCTCTATATGTTATTTAGTGTGGGTTGTGAGGTAAAGCTGCTGAAGCCTCATAATCCAGTCCTTGGCTGGTAGTTGTGAAAGCTCTGTATTTACTCATAGTTGTATCTGAGTGTTATATTGTTTGTTGTGGGGGCTGTAGAACACAACCCCAGCCACTTCCTCTCCTCCCAGTGTGTACACTCATAGCACAAGGTCTCAGTACTCACTTCTACTCTTGTGTTAAAGGTCATGCTACCTCTGAACAGATACATCTCACTACCTTACATTCATTAGTATACTACTGTTCAGTGGTCACCTCACAGTATTGACTACTGTTGCCAAGACGCCAGGATTCACATCTTCACGTTGTTCTCTCGCTTCGTTATTATTTAGCAGCGTTTGGCTAGCGCGCCAGGTCATTGGTCATCTTTACTACTGCTCAGCCACTCAGATGGCGCCTGTCCTCAGGTGTGGGTGAGGTGGTGAGGGAGGGAAGTGGATTGGGTGGGGGAGTGGATGAAGGGGTGGGGGTGGAGGGGGTGGATGAAGGGGCAGGTGTGGAGGGGGTCAGGGAACCAAAAATATGAAGGATTCGTACAATGGAATTATGATATCTGGTGTTTCACAGTGGAATTTTTCACATACATTTCCAGGCAGGAATAATACTAAGCCAGAATACCTCTGTCTGTTGCACCTTGTCTGGCATCCCCCAAGTCTTGGGGATTCCAGACTTGGGGGATGCCAGACTGGGATCCCCCAAGTCTGGCATCCCCAACATAAGGGAACGCTTCAGCACCCCCGAGATAATGTCGCCATCTATTACTAAAGGTTATTTATGCTCTAAGTTATCTATGTGCATCTAGAGGAAAGTTGTGTAGTGTGGGAGGGAGGAGGTGTGTTGTGAGAGGCGGGGAGTGCCACGACTAGTTCACAGCGCATCGTGTTGCGCAAGTCCTGACCTGAAGTGTCCGCCGCTCCTTCCATCTTGCTCTAAAACTTTTATATTTTCCTGACGCGGCGTGTGTGTGTTAGTGTTTTGTGGTGAGGAGTGTATAAATGGCGGCGGTTTGTCATGTGTTGGCGTGCGGTGTACCGGAGGTGGTGGTAAACACGGAGTTTACACTGTTGGAGGCTGTTGCTTATCTCACGGCTGAGCGAGCATCATCTGTGTTGCTTGTGAGGGCTTCACGTACGTCGCTGGTTCTGGGTAGTTATGTCGTCATGCTAATCACAGTAATGTTGAGTGTTGCCTTGTAGTTAACCCACTTGTTAGCTGGTGGTGTGGGTGATTAATGTAAGATTACCTCAGAAGACTACCATGACGCCGAGAGAGCAGCTCTCAAACAACTCTTCATCTTGCAGCCAAAGGACCCGGGTTCAAATTTCCACGGCAGGACATAAGCGTTTTGGCAACGTATGCTTTCATCTGATGCCTCTGCTCACCTAGCATAAAATAGGCACCCGGGAGTTAAGCAACTGTTGTGGGTTGCGTCATAGGGAAGGTCAGCGATTGGTCAAGAGGGGGAGGAGATCTTCTATAAGCCTAAGCACATGTTTGCTGTTCCTAACAATAGGAATTAAAAGGTTTTCAGATGACTCAGTATAGATACACCCTCGTCCCCTCTGGTGAGGGGGGCGCCACACCCGGGCTGGGGGAGGGGGAGGCGGCACAATATCTAATATAAAATTCTGCTCTCATTTTAGTCTACATCTACAGCACGGTGGAGCCTTTCTACTCCTCAATACCCAGAGAAGCGAGTGACCGCTGGGTGCAGGTGGTGCCGGACGCAGCAGCTGGCGCCACCTAGGAGCCAGATCATGTCTGCTACTCTCAGTGTCGTCTTGTTCTTGTTGTTTCAGATTCACCTTCAGGAGGCTGGGGTCGTTCCTGCCCTTGATGGGGTGGTTCTTCTCCGGCCCTGACCACGACGGTCTCCGGTTTGGAGTCCCTGTGCTTTCTTTACCATTTCGAAGTCAACTCCGGAGCTGGAGCCCCTGGGGGCAGTTCGTTGTTGCCTTCAACCTCGTTCTGACAGTTCCAGCGACTGCGCTGGAACCAATCATGTTGGCGTTTACCTTTGGAGACTTTCGGCGCCGTGAGGGGGGGGGGCGGTCTGCTGCATGGGTAACAGCTTCTCCGTATCAACCTACCCTGGCTTTGCGCCCTGGAGAGGCCACTCCAGACCGACAACCAAAGCGCAACTCCATATTCTCCTGAGACTGATGGATGCCTACTACTACTACTGGGAACAAAGTTCACAGCAGCACGGGCTATGGTGAGCCCTTCGTACTCACCTGGCAAAGGAGATGTGCGTGTGTTGTTGTCTCACGTGGGCGGCACTTACATGAGTGTGTTGTCGCCACGGTCTTGTGCGTGTCACCCACGTCAGGTGGTGCCTGGTTCACGGCTCCTCCCCCGTCCCCCCTCTGGGGCTCCACAACCAGCAGGCAACCT
>WNGS01097633.1:0-11423 GCA_020271785.1 Procambarus virginalis
AATATCCGTTATATATCTGCAGCTTGAATGTCATTCATAAAGAAGCTGTCTGGGTCATCAACTTTCATGTTGTTTATTGGCGTGCTAAATATAGCCTCATACTGGCTTCTTAGAATTTCACTAATCTCTTTCTTGTCCTCTGTTTACGTACCTTCATTTGTAATTAACGTCCAATACTGGTCGAGGTTTTGGATTTTGATTTTGCGTATGTGAAAAATATTTCGGATTTTTCTTTATCTCTTATATAGCTTTCTGTTCCAATTCCATTTCCTCAGACTCATATGATCGCTTCAACGTTTGTGTCTATTTCTTCGATCTCCCTGCTTAGGCTTATTTTCCTTGCTTGTGATAGTTGTGTCTGCCGAAGCATTTCCGTTATTTTTTTCCTTCTCCTGTACAGTCGTCTGCGTTCTCTTTCTAGAGTGGTCCTCTTTCTGCCCCTCCTCACCAGCACGTGCTTCAAGCAGACCTTGTAAGCTTCAGCTGTCAGTTGAGCTATTCCCTGTGTGGGAGTTTTGTCGCTTACAACCGTCTCCCATTGAATGGTTGTAAGGTCTACATTTATTTTTTCCCAGTCGATCCTCTTATTGTTGAAATTGAATTGATTNCACACACACACACACACACACACACACACAGGAGGAGGGATACCGAAACCAAAAGGTTAGCATACCGAAAGGGAAACTATGAGGAGATAAGGAAATTCCTAACAGATATAGCATGGGAAACAGAGCTCAGGGAAAAGACGGCCCAAGATATGATGGACTACATCACGCAAAAGTGCAAGGACGCAGCAAACAAGTTTGTCCCAGCCCAAAAGGAAAACAGTGAAATGAAGATGAGAAACCCATGGTTTAATCAGAGATGTAGGCTAGCTAAGCAGCAAAGTAAAAGGGCATGGAGAAACTATAGGAATAACAGGACACTGGAGAGCAGAGAAAGATACCAGAATGCCAGGAATGAATATGTCAGGATGAGAAGAGAGGCAGAAAGACAATACGAAAATGACATCGCAAGCAAGGCAAAGACTCAGCCTAAATTGCTGCATAGCCACATCAGGAGAAAAACAACAGTAAAGGAACAGGTTATGAAATTAAGGATAGGGGCAGAAGGATTCACTACAAACGACAAGGAAGTGTGTGAGGAACTGAATAAGAAATTCCAGGTCTTCACCTTAGAGCAAGGAGAAATCCCAGAGATAAGAGAGGGAATAGCTAACCAGGAACCACTGGAAGAGTTTGAGATTACCAGCGGGGAAGTAAGGAAGTGTTTACTAGAGTTGGATGTGACAAAGGCTATAGGCCCAGATGGAATCTCCCTTGGATACTAAAGGAAGGAGCAGAAGAACTGTGCCTACCACTCTCCATAGTGTATAACAAATCACTGGCAACAGGGGAACTGCCAGAAATTTGGAAAGCAGCTAACGTAGTCCCGATATACAAGAAAGGGGATAGACAGGAGGCACTGAACTACAGGCCAGTGTCCCTAACCTGCATACCATGCAAGCTGATGGAGAAGATTGTGCGAAGAAAGCTAGTGGAGCACCTGGAGCGAAAGAACTTTGTAACACAGCATCAACATGGATTCAGGGATGGCAGGTCCTGCCTCACAGGGTTACTTGAATTCTACGACCAGGCAACAAAAATAAGGCAAGAAAGAGAAGGGTGGGCAGACTGCATATTTTTGGATTGTCAGAAAGCCTTTGATACAGTGCCACACAAGAGGCTAGTGAAAAAGCTGGAGATGCAGGCTGGAGTGAAAGGGAAGGTACTCCGTTGGATACAGGAGTACCTAAGCAACAGGAGACAACGAGTCAGTGTGAGGGGTGAGGTCTCAGATTGGCGAGACGTTACGAGTGGAGTCCCGCAGGGGTCAGTCCTTGGACCTATACTGTTTCTGATATATGTAAATGATCTCCCAGAGGGTATAGAATCGTTTCTCTCAATGTTTGCCGATGATGCAAAAATTATGAGGAGGATTGAAACTGAGGACGATAGTAGGAGGCTACAAGATGACCTAGACAGACTGAGTGAATGGTCCAACAAATGGCTGTTGAAGTTCAACCCGAGTAAATGCAAAGTAATGAAACTAGGCAGTGGAAACAGGAGGCCAGACACAGGATACAGAATAGGAGATGAAGTACTTAATGAAACGGACAGAGAGAAAGATCTAGGAGTTGATATCACACCAAACCTGTCTCCTGAAGCCCACATAAAAAGAATAACGTCTGCGGCATATGCGAGGCTGGCTAACATCAGAACAGCGTTCAGGAACCTGTGTAAGGAATCATTCAGAATCTTGTACACCACATATGTAAGACCAATCCTGGAGTATGCGGCCCCAGCATGGAGCCCGTACCTTGTCAAGCACAAGACGAAGCTGGAAAAAGTCCAAAGGTATGCCACTAGACTAGTCCCAGAACTAAGAGGCATGAGTTACGAGGAAAGGCTGCGGGAAATGCACCTTACGACACTGGAAGACAGAAGAGTAAGGGGAGACATGATCACAACCTACAAAATCCTCAGAGGAATCGACCGGGTAAACAAGGATAAACTATTCAACACTGGGGGGACGCGAACAAGGGGACACAGGTGGAAACTGAGTACCCACATGAGCCACAGAGACGTTAGAAGGAACTTTTTCAGTGTCAGAGTAGTTAACGGATGGAATGCATTAGGCAGTGATGTGGTGGAGGCTGACTCCATACACAGTTTCAAATGTAGATATGATAGAGCCCAGTAGGCTCAGGAATCTGTACACCAGTTGATTGACAGTTGAGAGGCGGGACCAAAGAGCCAAAGCTCAACCCCCGCAAGCACAAATAGGTGAGTACAAATAGGTGAGTACACACACACAAACAGCTGTCAACATCAACACAAGATGAACGTCCGGTGCGCGCCTGATTCGGTTGAAGCCGTCGGCAAGCAAAACAAAAGAGGTGCATAAAAAGCATTATTTGATATAGGAGAGGGTGTGACGGGTGACGGGTGGGCAGGAGCGGGTGTGACGGGTGACGAGCGGCCAGTCTGCAGAGTTTATAGAGGAAGGATGCAGCCATTGTTGGTGGCGAGGACCCTGTCGCCGCCTCTACAATATCAATGACGGCTCTTATCTTCCGGAGCTCCACAGAGGTCCACCAGCTCTACCTCAGCGAACACTCACAGGAGGACTGTACCTGTACCACTGTGTGTGTGTGTGTGTGTGTGTGTGTGTGTGTGTGTGTGTGTGTGTGTGTGTGTGTGTGTGTGTGTGTGTGTGTGTGTGTGTGTGTGTGTGTGCTGCAACTTGATCAATCTGGTGCCTTGCAGTGTCACCAACTTACCAATCAACAGTCACCACTCATAAGGTTTTCATATCCCCCAACTCTGCCCAACGGTCAGTAATCGGCAGGCTCTTATATACAGCAGATGACCTGGACAAACACACAACACTAGCTGGACAAAATAGGTTGGCTGGAGCACAGTAGACTGGCTGGACGCCCACCAGATGGCCACAGTGCGCCTCTCACCATAGTGTTACCACCAATATTATACAGCAAGATATGTAAACAAACCGCAAGTATTCACAGCTTCCCTATTATGTGTTCCCGTCGCTCCATGTCTCCGTAATAATCTCTTCTTAATTACACCAGTGGTTGACCCCCCCCCTCTTCCCTTCCCCCCTGGTTTACAAGATGGTTCCGCTCCCCCACCCCACCCCCCCACCACCTTCACTCGCGGTGCGCCTCACAGAACACTTCCCAGTTGTATGTTGTGTTCATTAAATTTTCCGGGTAGGCTGACTGGTCGATCAGGATATGCACGCGAGGGTTCGATTCCGCACCGCTTTTTAAGGGTGATCTTCACAGTCTCATTGTTGGGATGAATGGCTATACCTCCTGACCCCCTCCCTCGCTAGTGTTGGTGCCTGGGGGCGTCGACCCCCACCCCAAGGACATACAATTAACAGTAACTGGAAGGTATAAAGTGGTCACATGTGTGATTGGTAACTTTACTGCCCCCAGCAATCCCAGTTTAGACAAACATTTCATTGCATACAGTAATTAAGAATGTATAAGTCTACCTTGCAGGATAATTGCTCAAACTAGCTATAGATATGCAAGCGATGAGACACAATAACGTTGCTAAAGTATGTTGACCAGACCACACACTAGAAGGTGAAGGGACGACGACGTTTCGGTCCGTCCTGGACCATTCTCAAGTCGATTCAGTCAAGTCAAGTCGACCAATCGACTTGAGAATGGTCCAGGACGGACCGAAACGTCGTCGTCCCTTCACCTTCTAGTGTGTGGTCTGGTCAACATACCTATAGATATGTTATAAAGTTAGTAAATCCAGCAGTGGGACATTGCGAGGGGCAGACGGAAGCGATTGGGCTACTCACGCTTGACAATTGTCACGTGACCCCGTCATAACAAACAAAGGATAGTACTCTAAATATTTGTTTGATCTGCATGTAAATATTTTGTATATACTAGAGAAGAATTTTAATATTTTATCGGCTGATTAACAAATCTGTGATGGTTGGGGTTTTGCATTTGCTCATCTTATACATATTGATGCATGTATACAATATTTCTAGGGATATTTGAGTGTATAAAAACAGAGATGGTATTGGTCCTCACCAATACCATCTCTGTATACATTCTTATATGTTTTTATACACTTTTTGTATACACGTGAGAGTGTATGACATACATTTTCCTGCCTGCGTTGCTACACGGTATAATCATACATAACCCCCCCCCCCTCAGCTTGTATTAATCCCTAATGCATAGTTTTTACAAACACGGATTTAATACTTTTATGGTTTTTCTGGTTCTTGTAAGTTTGTGTCGCTTGTTTTGTAGTGTTGGTCTGGGAAGGTGAGTGTGGCGCTGAACAGCCACACCCCCCTCCCCCCCCTTACCCTGGCACGGCCACATACACGTGGGCCACACACGAGGGCCACACATGAGGACCACACACGAGAGCCACACACGAGAGCCACACACGAGGGCCACACACGAGGGCCACACACGAGGGCCACAAATGAAAGCCATACACGAGGGCCACACATGAGGGCCACACACGAGAGCTACACACGAGAGCCATACACGAGAGCTACAGACGAGAGCCACACACGAGGGCCATACACGAGGGCCACAAATGAGGGCCACAGGAACAAAATGAAAGTGCAATCGAGCTGAATCAAATATTTTTAAGTTCAGTGGAAAATTGAAAGAAAGAGATTGGATGTGGTGGTGAGTTTTGTGGGCGGAAGTGTGAGAATTCCTCGCACTAATGTTCCCTTTAAGCGTGTACATGTTAAGGGGACGACGCCCTTGTGTTCCAGCAACACAAGGACTATTGTTACAGTTCCCAAACTCGTATGGGTCACGTATAGTGCCTCGGGACTTGTGAAGCAAGGCGGATCTCATCAACCCGAGCCAATAGTGTTATCTGCAAGAACGGACCACCTGAGAGACATTATGATCCAGGTACCCGGGGAGCACAATGGCTCTGGGATGGCTCGGGTGTTTCAAGAGTAGGCTAGACGCGCGTGTTTCAAGTGTAGGCTAGACGTGTGTGTTTCAAGAGTAGGCTAGACGCGCGTGTTTCATGTGTAGGCTAGACGTGTGTGTTTCAAGAGTAGGCTAGACGCGTGTGTTTCAAGTGTAGGCTAGACGCGCGTTTCATGCGTAGGCTTGACGCGCGTGTTTCATGCGTAGGCTAGACGTGCGTGTTTCAAGCGTAGGCTAGACGCACGTGTTTCATGCGTAGGCTTGAAGCGCGTGTTTCATGCGTAGGCTAGACGTGCGTGTTTCAAGCGTAGGCTAGACGCGCGTGTTTCATGCGTAGGCTTGAAGCGCGTGTTTCATGCGTAGGCTAGACGCGTGTGTTTCAAGCGTATGCTAGACACGTGTGTTTCAAGCGTAGGCTAGACGCGCATGTTTCATGCGTAGGCTAGACGTGCGTGTTTCAAGCGTAGGCTAGACGCGTGTGTTTCAAGCTTATGCTAGACGCGTGTGTTTCATGCGTAGGCTAGACGTGCGTGTTTCAAGCATAGGCTAGACGCGTGTGTTTCAAGCGTATGCTAGACGCGTGTGTTTCAAGCGTATGCTAGACGCGTGTGTTTCAAGCGTAGGCTAGACGCGCGTGTCTGTGAGTTTTATTGGGTAAAACATGAGGTCGTCTGTGGTGGCCTCTTGTTCTCGTGTTGTGGGGAAAACCTGACTCCAATAACCAATAAATTGTTTTGGGCTCTGAGACCCAGTAACTAATAATTAAATAAATGTAGATATATATATACTTCGATAGCTATGAAGGACCACCACTTTTTGAGAAAAAGTGGAAAACAAAGAGACAATGGAAAAAACTTATCCTAGGAACTAGTGTCCTATGGATCTTGGTAAAACTGTAATACTTATATGAATGGAGTCAAATTAACTACACAAAATTGGAGGGTTACATGCTAAAAGATTAATACATCCCTAGCATTATTCTGGTGCTGGTTCTTCACCAGAGTAAATCAAATGTGAAAATCAATATATATAGAATATAATATTGATGGAGGTAAATACACCTCAATATACTACTGAAATGTCGAACAGCATCAGTAAATCAAAGGGTTAGTATCATTGATCTCTTTAGGAGATCACTACTGTATCTATGGAGTTATTGCTACTGATGAAAAAATGGACAGCTTAGCTGTGAATCTAGAAGTAATCAGTTGCTACGCTCCACCGACGACGTGTTGCATAGGGTAAATTGTTGCACAGAACGGTGGGGAAGCCTAGCACCTCGGTTGAAGTCGCCTTGGTACTGAAAGGCAATTACATTGTAGATATCTTCTACACAATTGGTAATTACATTTACATCCTAAATCATGAGGATGACGGTAGTAAATTATCAGCTAATGTCTGAACAATTTGTATCATAGAAATAAACTGATAATCATATAATTAGATGGCAAATTTAATTAAGACACGTACTATATTTTGTTGGTTTGCATTCGGCCTAACGACTGCCAACCTAAATGTTAATAGTGGCCACATAATAACAAAAAGGTAAACTTAGCAACCGAGCCTCGTGTCGTTGGTGTGAAGACTTGAGCAACTCTTCGTCCTCCAGCTGCTGCTTGAAAGACGTTGACTCTGGAGATGCTCGTATGATAGTCTATGACACGGCTGTGTTGTGCCAGATAACGTGGCACCGCTCAATTGATCGTGGGAGCGAAAATAATAGGTCAAGCACAACTCTGCTGCACGCTCTTAATGGCGTCCGTGCTCTCGTGTCGAGTCAAGTGACGCTCTCCCTTCTTCTTCCTGCTCCTTATTGCGCATGCGCGGCTTTCGAGCGTAAATGAATATGTATTTATCGCAATTGACTAAAGAAGGAAGAGGTAATAACAAGTATTAATATCACATTAAATTCTTCTGTGATAAAATAGAAGTTCTAGTAACATAAATTGGCTTACTAAAAGTTGTGCAGCCAATCGAGGAAATTAAAGTAAATCATTTACATCAAAGTAATTTCCTCTAGAATACTTAAATGTTAGTTAAATAAGGGAGCTTCAGTAAGTAATAGTATACTACGAAATCAAAGTTAACTATTTTTAGTAAATGAAATGATAAACTGGACTCTTGTTATAAATCCAACTAAATGTGGAGAAAGTTCATGTTGCTGCCTGTCGTTCCTCACGTACTAGGAAGAATTTGGCAATGAATAAATCATGATAATGATTAAATCTATAAGTTAGTAATTTTAGTAACTACTTTGGTTAATTCAAAGGTTGTATAAATACAATGATGTATAGAACTGTTGGTTATTTCCAACACGTGTTCTTAAATCGTGTATTCCTGGGGAAGGTTTTCTTCTCTGGTAAGAACAGTTGTTAGAGCACCCGTGTTGTTACAATGGTGACGGCACTCACCTGGTTGTGCTTGCAGGGGTTGAGCTCTGGCTCTTTGGGCCCGCCTCTCAACTGTCAATCAACTACTGTACAGATTCCTGAGCCTACTGGGCTCTATCATATCTACATGATAAGAGTATGTAGTCTGCCTCCACCACATTACTGCCTAATAATTCCATTTGTTAACTACTCTGTATGTGTGTGTGGGGGGGGAGGGGGAGAGGGGTAACCATCAGGTAAAGGACAGGAGGATAGCGAGTTACAGAGATATCACTGTATTGGTGATAAGTTCCACCCGCGGCAACAGTGTTCCCGCTGGTGGCAGGTCTGTCCTACACACTCCCGCCTGGGACCTTCCCGGTCCTTCCCGCCAGTCCACAATATTCAATATTGCATTGAAGCGTTGCACAAAATATTTTCTTCTCTGAGCGCAAAGTTTTTTAATATATACCATTCTTTAAACTTTTATTATATAAGCAAGCGGTCCTCGGGCTCTGCTCGTCCAAGCGGTGACCGACCCCACCCCGTCCTCGGGCTCTGCTCGTCCAAGCGGTGACCGACCCCACCCCGTCCTCGGGCTCTGCTCGTCCAAGCGGTGACCGACCCCGCCCCGTCCTCGGGCTCTGCTGGTCCAAGCGGTGGCCGACCCCGCCCCGTCCTCGGGCTCTGCTCGTCCAAGCGGTGGCCGACCCCACCTCGTCCTCGGGCTCTGCTCGTCCAAGCGGTGACCGACCCCAAGAACACATTTATCAGCTTAATGAACTGTGTATTCAACTGTTTTTTTATCAAATATAAATTAACATTATTTTTATAATGACCAAACCACACATCACAAGATGATGAAATGAAATTCGGTCGGTGCTGGACCATTATGAAGACCATTATGACAATGGTCTCAATAGTGACAGTCGACTTGAGAATGGTCTAGGACGGGCCGAAACGTCGTCGTCCCTTCACCTTCTAGTGTGTGGTCTGGTCAACACATCTTCACCCTCGTTATTGTGACTCGTCGTCTACATAGTAGGCACCCATCAGTCTCAGGAGAATAAGGTGTTGTGCTCTGGTGTGGCCTCACCAGGGCGCAAAGCCACGGTAGGTTGATATGGAGGAGAAGCTGTTACCCAGGCAGCAGGTCCCCTCCCTCTCCATGGCGCCGAAAGTCCCCAATGGAAAGGCGAACGCCTATACGATTGGTTCCAGCGCCGTCGCAGGAGGTTATCTTGAGATGATTTCGGGCTTTTTAGTGTCCCCGCGGCCCGGTCTCGACCAGGCCTCCACCCCCGGAAGCAGCCCGTGACAGCTGACTAAAACCCAGGTACCTATTTTACTGCTAGGTAACAGGGGCGTAAGGTTAAAGAAACTCTGCCCATTGTTTCTCGCCGGCGCCTGGGATCGAACCCAGGGACCACAGGATCACAAGTCCAGCGTGCTGTCCGCTCGGCCGACCGGCTCCCAAACAGGAACTGGGAGTTCCGAGGCTCTGCATAATATTATTGTATACAAGCATTTCTAGCATAGTTAGGCCGAACTTAGGTTAGGTTTGTTATGTTCAGTTGGCGATTAATTAAGTTCGCGGACGCGGGTGACATTTACAAAGGTACGATTCGAACATGGGAAGAGAGCGAAGCAGTGTTCGAGAAAAGTTCGAACGACGTCAGTTATGAGTCGGGTGTAAACTTTTGTCGTTCATAAACAGTGTGTGTGTGTGGTTCTTCAGCTATGTTATACTTGCAGGGTCAAACACCTCTTAAGTCACGCTTGTCGACTATGAATAGTTCAATGCTGTGACTCATTTTCCCGTTCTTCTTATCTTATTTGCATTTAAAACAATGTCTCGAATTGATGATTTGCTCATCTCGTCCGTTCCACTAATTTACCACTCTGAGAATGGAAAAGTTCTCTCTCCATTCTTGTGCCCAACCACTTGGGCTGGACGGTAAGCGACGGTCTCGCTTCATGCAGGTCGGCGTTCAATCCCCGACCTCCACAAGTGGTTGGGCACCATTCCTTCCCCCCTCGTCCCATCCCAAATCCTTACCTGACCTCTTTACCAGTGCATATAGTGGTAACGGCTTGGCGCTTACCCTTGATAACTGCCTCTCCTTCTCACATTCTTGTGACTCGTCTGTGTTTCTTGCTTCCAATTATGTTCTCTTGTATTACTAACAGTACTACTGTATTACGGTAGGGCCACAATACAACCATATTGTTGCAAGATAAAATGGATAATGCTTATGGGCAAGCTTCCCCCCCCCCTTGACATTGCTGCTAGAATTCTCTCTTCTGTCTCTCTCTCTCTCCCTCTCTCTCCCTATCTCTCCCTTCTCTCCCTCTCTCTCCCTCTCTCTCCCTCTCTCTCCCTCTCTCTCCCTCTCTCTCCTATCTCCCTCTCTCTCCCTCTCCTCCTCTCCCCCTCACGTCCTCCCTCCCTCCCCCCCCCGCCCTTTTCTCCCAATCCTCTGGTGTAAATCAACCGAGTAATGCTGCCGATTAAGGACAGTGAAAGCTATCACGGTGAAATTGGCTCCTGTTAATGTAATTGGCGACCGAGAAGAATGGGAACCCATTTTACTGGGCCCGGAGAGAGAGATAGAGCAATAGTGGTGTCTTCCTTATCTGTTACTCCCGTGGCTTTATCTGTATCCTACGTATATATTTCATCTCTTACGTGTGTATATCTACTGTGTATATTTGTATACTTATTTAGGGACACGCTTCAGGGCAAATTAGAATTGTGTGGGATTCAATTTCAACGTATCGAGTGCGGGACAGCCTCGGTATATAGAATATTTGTATATACGTGTCGTACCTAATAGCCAGAACCGCACTACTTGGCCTAGTATGCAAGGTCCAATTTGTAACAGGCCGAATGATTTTCGTTATTTCAAATATTCTTTCCAGATTGGTTCTTTTCTAGTAAATACTAATCAATTATTAAGAACATGAATTACTGACTTAGTATGTTAGGCTAGGATAGATTTGATCAAATTTCTATGTTAGTTTTGAATGCAAGTGAAGAAATTTGAAATCATATGTAATGGAAGCTGTATTCTTCCATAAATCTTTTTGTACAAATATCATATTTAAGGAAAATTCGGCTTCTTGGGCAACTTGGTCTATTAAGTACAATATATATATAATCTAAATATGTATTCATATGTATATATAATATATATATATATATATATATATATATATTATATATATATATAATATATATATAATATATATATATATATATATATATATATATATATATATATATATATATAATGAATATTTATAGGCTATATATGAATCTGTGACAGTTTTGAATGTGTTTAATTGTATATCCATCCATCTGAAGATGTATTATTAAATACGAAAGTACTTAAGTACAGACCTCCGTGGTCTGACACTGTCATACCCATATATATATATATATATATATATATATATATATATATATATATATATATATATATATATATATATATATATATAGATATATATAGATATATATATAATATATATATATATATATATATATA
>WNGS01097633.1:31873-46326 GCA_020271785.1 Procambarus virginalis
TTACTAAACACACATATTTAGGCCTCACGGTCACCGTATGGTCAGTGTAGGCCAGTCTTGGTTGGTAGACGACCATTGTATCACTTGGTGGCTTGACAAGGGGGCAAGGGTTAATCTGATAGGCTGTGAAGGATTAATCTGATAGGCTGTGAAGGAATTCATCTGATAGGCCTGTCATCTGGTTGATGTTGCCTGACACTACAGCCTGTCTGCTTTCACGATCATCGCCCGTTTTCTTAATAATATATATATATAATATACCTATATATATATATATATATATATAATATATCTAATCTTGTATTTATAATAATATATATATATATATATATATAATATAATTATATATATATATATATAGTGATGAGGTGACATACCTGGGGAGTTGTGTGTGTTTGTGTTTCCTATGTTGATTTCTATATGAAAAATAACGTGTGTTGGCTGTTGTGGATGTGTCATTAATCGAGGCTGTTGAGCAGCAGGCGGCTGTATAGTGTCATGTTTGGCGTCTCTGAGCAAGTGGGTAGGAATAATCAAGCAGTGTCTGTTAACTCATGCAAATGGTATTCATGAGAAATGTGGGTATCTTTGTTTATTCTGATTGATGTGAAGGATTGTAAGTCTGCAGCCTCAGTACTCCTTCTCTGACGGTCAGAGGCGGGGTCCAAGGCAATAGCTCAAATCTTACAAGCACAGCTATTGAATATACCACCGCTAGTAGCACCACACCACACCAGGGGAATTGACAGGGTAGACAAGAGGATTACTTTTAACACGGGTGGTACACGCACAAGGGGACACAGGTTGAAAACTGAGTCCAAATGAGCCACGAGACATTAGAAAGACGTTTACAGTGTCAGAGTAGTTAGTAAATGGAATGAGATTAGGAACTGATGGGGTGGAGGCTGACTCCATACACAGTTTCAAATGTAGATATGATAGAGTTTAGAAGCTCAGGAATCTGTACACCAGTTGATTGCGGTGGAGAGGCGGGACCAAGAAGCCAAGAGCTCAACCTCAACCAACAACTAGGTGAGTAACACCCCTACCACCACCACACTACACAACACCACCCCACCACACCACTACACCAACACCACACTCACACAACACCCCCCCACCACCCCACTACACAACACCACACTACCACACCACACACTACACCAACACCACACTACACAACACCAGGGTTAACAATGGAAGAGCCTCAACTCCGTGATGGAGGAAATGGAAAGCCATCTTCTGCAGGTTCAATATCCGAGTGGCGACAGCCGCCTCACAAGTTTGACAGGTCCCTGCCAGGCCGGCTCTCCTTGACTGCCGACCTCCACTTGTTTACTACCAGCACGACCACCAGCACCACCACCACCAGCCACCCGCACCACCAACCACCACGACCACCACACCCCACCACCACCACCACCACCACCACACCACCCAGCAAGCCACCGACCACCACCACCACCAGCACCACCGACCACCCAGCAGCCACACACAGCACGCAACACCAGACCACCACCACCACCACCACCACCACCAGCACAGACCACCATAACACCACCAAGCACCACCATCCAGCACCACCACCACCACCACCACCAGCACCACCACCACCACCAGCACACCAGCCACACCACCACCACCACCACCAGCACAAGGGCACCTCTTGCACCTCGCTCCATATTTCCTCTAATTCAACAATTTGCACTGCTCTCATAACTCCGGAGACCAGAGTACTGGTGTTTATCCATAGTTACTGATAGTTTATCCTGGATAGTTTATCCTGGATAGTTTATCCTGGATAGTTTATCCTGGATAGTTTATCCTGGATGGTTTATCCTGGAAGGTGTGTAATGCTATCAGTGTCTACCTGGGTAATATACTGGCTACACTGCAAGTCGTCGTGTTGATCAGTGTAATCTATGTTGCAAATGACGCGGTTTTGCAGTGTAACTGGTTCATAGCTGCAGGGTGTGCACCTGCAGGGAGCCAGGGTGTGCCCTGCAGGGTGTGCACCTGCAGAAGCCAGGGTGTGCACCTCAGGGAGCCAGGGTGTGCACCTGCAGCCAGGGTGTGCACCTCAGGGAGCCAGGGTGTGCACCTCAGGGAGCCAAGGGTGTGCACCTCACGAAGCCAGGGTGTGCACCTCAGGGAAGCCAGGGGTGTGCACCTCAGGAGCCAGGGTGTGCACCTGCAGGGAGACAGGGTGTGCACCTGCAGGAAGCCAGGGTGTGCACCTGCAGGAAGCCAGAGTGTGCCGCCAGGTGTTGCACCGCAGAGCCAGGGTGTGCACCTGCAGGGAGACAGGGTGTGCACCTGCAGGAAGCCAGGGTGTGCACCTGCAGGAAGCCAGGGTGTGCACCTGCAGGAAGCCAGGGTGTGCACCTGCAGGAGACAGGGTGTGCACCTGCAGGAAGCAGGGTGTGCACCTGCAGGAAGCCAGGGTGTGCACCCTGCAGGAAGGCCAGGGTGTGCACCTGCAGGGAGACAGGGTGTGCACCTGCAGGAAGCCAGGGTGTTGCACCTGCAGGGAAGCCAGGGTGTGCACCTGCAGGGAGACAGGGTGTGCACCTGCAGGAAGCCAGGGTGTGCACCTGCAGGAAGCCGGGTGTGCACCTGCAGGGAGCAGGGTGTGCACCTGCAGGAGCCAGGGGTGCACCTGCAGGGAAGCCAGGGTTGCACCTGCAGGAAGCCAGGGTGTGCACACTGCAGGAGCCAGGGGGCACTGCGCAGTGGCCTGCAGGAAGCAGGGTGTGCACCTGCAGGAAGCCAGGGTGTGCACCTGCAGGGAGACCAGGGTGTGCACCTGCAGGAAGCCAGGGTGCTGCTGTTGCTTGCTGGTACGAGATACTGGGGATCAAGAGATGTGAACTAGAGTGGTGTCAGGCAATCAATAAGATATTCGAAAGGCGTCTGAGAGAGAAAGTAATAGATGACCCAGAGTCGCTGACTGCTTCAGACCATTCTCATACTCTATTGTCACCGGTAACTCCACCATTCACCATCATCACCACCATCACCATCACCACACTCACCTCACAACAACCATCACCATCACCACCATCACCATCATCACCACCATCACCATCACCACACCATCACCACATCATCACCACCATCACCATCTCACCATCATCACACCATACCCCATCCCATCATCTGCATTATAGCAACAGCATCGTCACGAGAATGAGGCGTCCTCGTTACCATAGTGACGAGAAGGGAGGCTGGAGGTGGTGAGAGGCGCGAGCGCGCGCGTCTACACAAGGGGCCGCACAAAACACCACACTTTGTGTCTAGTTATTCATAAGACCTCTGGCGCGTGAAATTATATATATATGCTTTTGTGTTGGGCTCCAATATGGCCTTGGGGGAGTCGGTCGTGTTATGTAAATTGTCAGCCTTTCACTGTTACCATCCCAATTATTATTATAATAATAATATAATTAATAATTATTTGTCTTCTGTTGGTTCATGAAGGAAGTGGGCCCCGGGTGACAGAGGGCTGCGACGATCTCTGGAACCCGTAGGTGCGGGGCTGGGTCGTCCTCCTCCTCCAGGGGTCGTGCGAACACTCTCCTTCCCTCTATGTATCCATGCTGGCTGTCCCTCCAGCACACACACAGATATACTAATATAAATAACTCAGTTTTCATGTAATCTTTATATAGATAGGTTTATACAGATATAAAGATAATCTTGATCTTTATAGATAAGGATTAGATATGCACACACAGTATAATTGGTATCCAGATGTTGTTCATATCTTGACCAAACTACACACTACAAAGTGAAGGGACGACGACGTTTTGGTCCGTCCTGGACCATTCTCAAGTCGATTGTCCATATAATCTACAACATTGACAGGTACACATTAAAGACTGCATTAGGAGGATCTTGACTGAGAGAAGACGACACTCTTATAGACGGGCAACACTCTCCCCAAGACCACTGTCCCTGCTGGTGATGACGGCTGCTTACTAATCTGGGACAGCTAATTAATTCCCTACTGTGTCAGCAGGTAGGCTGAGGGGCTGCCTCTAGCAGGAGTCCCTGGGTGCTGGTTCACAGTGTCTCCAGGTAGTGGTGATGAACGAGGAGGTAGAGCAGTGCACTGTACCGTAGCCTGGTGGTGCGCCTCCTGGCCTGGCCTGGCCTGACGTGACTGGCGGCCGAGATACGGAGGTAATGGGCCGAGTTTGCAAGTGACACGTCCTTGGCCGGCTTCAAACACCATCTGGCCCAGAATTACAAGTCCCGCGGTCCTCGGCCCAGTGGCCAGCCCTTCACACTCGCCTCACCTCACTCTCCCTACACACTGACACGTACACACACGCCACTGACACGTACACACGCCACGCTGACACGTACACACACGCCACTGACATGTACACACACCACACTGACACATACACTCACACACACCACTCAGGGAGAGAGTGTCGTGGAGGAGCAGTCACCACCTTCACAGGAACAATGAGACTTGCCTTAAAGTTCACATTAGGCTTTAGTGCCGAGCTTTGATTAGTTCACAAACTTAATTGCTGTTTCGTGGGCCACTGGCTCTTGCCACAACTATCGCCTTTACCAGGTACTGTGTGGTGGGGACGACCCCCACTCTGTGACCCCCACTGCTGGTGGGGACGACCCCCACTCTGTGACCCCCACTGCTGGTGGGGACGACCCCCACTCTGTGACCCCCACTGGTGGTGGGGACGACCCCCACTCTGTGACCCCCACTGGTGGTGGGGACGACCCCCACTCTGTGACCCCCACTGGTGGTGGGGACGACCCCCACTCTGTGACCCCCACTGGTGGTGGGGACGACCCCCACTCTGTGACCCCCACTGGTGGTGGGGACGACCCCCACTGGTGGTGGGGACGACCCCCACTCTGTGACCCCCACTCTGTGACCCCCACTGGTGGTGCGGACGACCCACACTCTATGACCCCCCACTGGTGGTGGTGGGGACGCCCCCACACTGTCAAAAGACATTTGACAATACACACAGAAATCACAATAGCGTGATGCATCAAATGAACAAATCCACAAGGGCTGTGACGAGGATTCGAACCTTTGTACATTTGGCAGTGTTCCCCATGAAAGACTGGTGTACAAGATGGAGAACCAGGCTGGGATAACACTGAACTGGATAAGGGAGTGTCTGAAGGACCCCAAGCAAAGAGTCACGATCAGTGAGGAGGTTTGGAGCTGGAGGACTGTAACAAGTGGGGTCCCACAAGGCTCTGTTGACCTCCGGGGATCTTTGTTATTCTTAAGTTATGTGAACGATCTGCCCGAGGGAGAGAGCTCAGACGTGTCAATGTTTGTAGATGATGCAAAGTTGATGAGGAACGTGAGAGGGGATGAGGACGGCAGGAAGTTACAGCAGGACCGTGACTAACTCCAGTAGTGGTCAGACAAATGGTTGCTGGAGTTAAATATCAAGAAGTGTAAGGTAATGAGGATGAAAAAAGGAGAGTGGGGAGACCAGAAAGTAGTAGGCATCCATCAGTCTCAGGAGACTATGGAATTGCGCTCTGGTTGTCGGTCTGGAGTGGCTTCACCAGGGCGCAAAGCCAGGGTAGGTTGAATCGGGGGAGAAGCTGTTACCCAGGCAGCAGGTCCCCCCTCTCCACGGCGCTGAAAGTCTCCAATGGAAAGGCATACGCCAATACGATTGGTTCCAGCGCCGTCGCAGGAACTGTGAGTTCCGGGGTTGACCTCGAAGGTGATGAAGAAGGGCACAGGGACCTTCATCTACACCATTCGGGGAAGGCAGCTACAGGAATCAGAAAAAGAGAAGCATCTGGCAGTGGATATAATTCCGACACTCACACCGGAGGCACACATAAACTGGATAGCATCGGCAGCATATGTGACGCTGTCAAATACAAGAACATCGTTTAGGAATCTGAATCAGGAGTCTTTCCATGCACTCTACACATCATTTGTTTGAGCAGTATTGGAATACGCAACACCGGCATGGAACCCGCCCCTTGAGAAGCATAAAGACAAAATGTTAAAAATGTCAGCAACAAGACTGGTACCAGAGTTAAGAGGGCCGAGCTACGAGCATAGGTTAATGACACTAAATCTCACAACCCTAGAAGATAGAAGGAACAGAGGAGATATGATCACAGCTTACAAGATACTGAGGGGGGATAAAGTGGACAATGATAGCCTCCTGAGACTGAGAGAATACAGGACAAGATGAAACAGGTAAAAGCTGGAGGCGCAAACGAGCCTAAGGGACGTAAGAAAGTACTCCTATACTGTACAGGTAGTTAACAATTAACTCTAAAAGAGGAAGTCGTGGAAGCCACCTCCATCCACAACATCAAGGTCCAATTCGGCAACAAATTTGGAAAATAACAATAGATAGGTTGTAACGCAACAGGTACAAGAAAACAGTATAATGAGTCATTAAAAACAAGAGTGGTTATCTTGAGATGATTTCGGGGCTTTAATGTCCCCGCGGCCCGGTCCTCGACCAGGCCTCCACCCCCAGGAAGCAGCCCGTGACAGCTGACTAGCACCCAGGTACCTATTTTACTGCTAGGTAACAGGGGCATAGGTGAAAGAAACTCTGTCCATTGTTTCTCGCCGGCGCCTGGGATCGACCCCGGGACCACAGGATCACAAGTCCAGCGTGCTGTCCGCTCGGCCGACCGGCTCCCAGTGGTTGGTGGTGGAGGTGGAGCAGGCAAGTCACGGAACTTGTCGTGTCCAGAAGGTGTCCTTCGTAGACGGCGTCTGTCTTAAACTACGATCTTGTGTGGCCCTCAGCTCCAGCTTGCAACTTGGAAGGTAAAATGCCTCCAGCTCTTGGTCCCTGACTGTTAGACGGTAAAGCTGAGGGGGCGACGGTGGTGGCGTCTAGTGGTAGTGGGTGTAGTGGTAGTGGGTGTAGTGGTAGTGGGTGTAGTGGTAGTGGGTGTAGTGGTAGTGGGTGTAGTGGTAGTGGGTGTAGTGGTAGTGGGTGTAGTGGTAGTGGGTGTAGTGGTAGTGGGTGTAGTGGTAGTGGGTGTAGTGGGTGTGGAGGAACTAGTGGCAGCTACCACTGCTGCTCTAGGAGCACCAGAATNTTGGGGTCGGCGGGCGGGTGGAGTGGCCATGGCCAGAGGACGGGGTGCTGGGTTAACGACCCATGACCTTTGTTATGGTGCGGGCTGGCAAGCCGTAAACCTTCAATGTTTAAAAGCACCGCAGCACCGACCCATCCTAAGGCCATGGCTAGTCTAAACCTCTACAAAATTAAAATGCCAAATAGTCTGCATCAGTACCTGCAACCCGTCCTCGCAAATTCGTATAGTCAATATTGACTTATAAATACGTGCAATAGTGATATACTAAACATAATAGTTTACCTTGAAAAGCTTCATAGAAAACACCGACCTTACCTAACCTGGTAGATGTAAAATAAGCATCGTATTGCTTCGTAATTACAATTGTTACTTAACCTATTATAGGTATAGGTTAGGTAATAATTGTAATTACGAAGCAATAAGATGCTTATCTTAACATACTAAGTAGGTTAGGTAGGTCGGTGTTTTCTATGAAGCTTTTCAAGGTAAACTATTATGTTTAGTATATCACTATTCACGTATTTAATAAGTCAATATTGACTACGAATTTGCGAGGACGGGTTACAGTACCAACACACCACCATAGATACCACGGTACTCTGTCTACAATAGATACACAGGTACCAGCAGTACAACACCTGTGTGTTTAGTGGAAGATCAACACACTAGGGACTACACTAGGGAAGAATACCACACACCACACACACACTTAAAATACACTGTACAGGATACACCATTACCATCAAAACACCCGATACACGAGAGATATTAACAACAATACACAAGAAATATTTTAACCAACACACACCAGTACACTTAGCACCGGTTGATACGGGAGGAGAAGCTGTTACCCATGCAGCAGGTTCTCCCCCACCCCCTCTCTGCATCAGTACAGAGGTAAATACCATGTAGGGAACCCGCTACCCCACACAGCAGTCCACAACGTGTAATAGTCACATCATGTAGGTAACATCAACACTGCGTCTACACGCAAATGTTAATGGAATTACAAATAAGTGAACATTAGGAAAAAAAGATTGGGATGCCCCCCTCGATAGATTAAAAAGTGTGTACCCACCTAGTGTGTTGCGAGGGGTTGAGCTTTGGCTCTTTGGTCCCGCCTCCAACTGTCAATCAACTGGTGTACAGGTTCCGGAGCCTACTGGGCTCTATCATATCTACACTTGAAACTGTGTTTATAGTCTGCCTCCAGTGGGTGTGGCCCAGAAGATGCCAGCCTTGGGGTGGGTCTGAAGAACCCCCCACTCCCCCTCCCCCCCACCCCTGGCAGTAGAGTAATTTGGCACACAGGTAACCAGCTTGCTGTGCCCGGAGGAGCAGCGGTAGTGCCGGCTCCGAGGAATTGGACCGACTCATCAGAATCCATCAGTCAAATCTGGAGATGAAGGATGCTTGTGGTGGCAGTGTTGTGTTGAGACGATCTCATTCTCACAGGAGGAGAATGTCGAACCCGTCCAGCGATATTCAGGAGTGGTTGATATTGGCAGTGAATAAGTGCGTCATACAATGAAAGGTATGATGACTTGAGAATGACACCATCGACTTGAGAATGGTCCAGGACGGACCGAAACGTCGTCGTCCCTTCACTTTCTAGTGTGTGGCCTGGTCAACATACTTCAGCCCCGTTATTGTGACTCCTCGTCTGCAAGATAACTGTTGGGATAACCCACCACGCCGGTATAACATTGGAAGAGGTGTGAAGACGGACTAAAGGAATAGTGCCCAACCACTTGCACTGGTAGGGGTCGAACGCCGACCCTGCAAGAAGCAAGACCTTCGCTCTACATTATAAGTGAGCCAAAAATTTGCTGCTGTAGTTAAATAAGTTTCTTGGAGAAGTGACAGTGTGGAGGCAGTGATTTATACAGTGCCAGTCACCAGGGGAGAACTGAAATTTCTCAAGTTCCTTCCCCCCATCGTTCAACCACTTGGGCTGGACGGTAGAGCGACGGTCTCGCTTCATGCAGGTCGGCGTTCAATCCCCGACCGTCCAAGTGGTTGGGCACCATTCCTTTCCCCCGTCCCATCCCAAATCCTAATCCTGACCCCTTCCCAGTGCTATATAGTCGTAATGGCTTGGCACTTTCCCCTGAAAACTCCCCTCCCCCCCCCACCTCCCCCCCCAACTCTGCCCCCCCCCCTTCTTTAAGTCCCATCTCTGGGGGTTCCGACGCCTCGAACGTGTAAATACCTCAATCTAGATACCGTCACGCAATTTTCATCCTTTGATCTTGTGCATATTAGAGCGATCTTCGCTTGCCGTAATCTCTGCACCAGAAGCCTGGTGCAGGTTTTAACAAGTTTGCAATGCCTGTATTCACTGCTGTTAAATTGACTTTCCGAAAATATTTTGTCACAGGTGGAAAGTATTGTTGCACAGCGATTGCAGAGACTGATTTTTGTTGGCAAGTCCCATCAGAGGCTTTTATTGTGGTGGCGCGATGCAGGTCGACCAGTACCAGGTCGACAGACCTTGGACTGGTAGCGGGCATCCAGCCCTTGGACTGGTAGCGGGCATCCAGACCTTGGACTGGCAGCAGGCAACCAGACCTTGGACTGGTAGCAGGCAACCAGACCTTGGACTGGTAGCAGGCAACCAGACCTTGGACTGGTAGCGGGCAACCAGACCTTGGACTGGTAGCAGGCAACCAGACCTTGGACTGGTAGCGGGCAACCAGACCTTGGACTGGTAGCGGGCAACCAGACCTTGGACTGGTAGCGGGCATCCAGACCTTGGACTGGTAGCGGGCATCCAGACCTTGGACTGGTAGCGGGCAACCAGACCTTGGACTGGTAGCGGGCAACCAGACCTTGGACTGGTAGCAGGCAACCAGACCTTGGACTGGTAGCAGGCAACCAGACCTTGGACTGGCAGCAGGCAACCAGACCTTGGACTGGTAGCGGGCAACCAGACCTTGGACTGGCAGCAGGCAACAGACTTGACTCCTGAAGCAGGACTCTCAGGTTTATTAAGCAACTGTTTAACACTACCCAACACTTGGCAGTGTATTGGCTTAGACGGACAGGTGCTGGTCTGACCATATTGCTGGACCAGGTTCGCATCTCAACAAGACTTAATACAGTATCTTTGAAGTACTATGTTGCTTTGTTAAATCTTCAGACTGATTAGTATTCCCCAAGACTGAAAGTTTATTTTGTGTGTATATTAAGGTATATGGGAGTGTATGTATACAGGTGATAGGCCTCGTGTGTGTTAAGGTGTATGTATACAGGTGTATGTATACAGGTGATAGGCCTCGTGTGTGTTAAGGTGTATGTATACAGGTGTATGTATACAGGTGATAGGCCTCGTGTGTGTTAAGGTGTATGTATACAGGTGTATGTATACAGGTGATAAGGCCTCTACAGCTACACCTTCCTCAGGGGACTACCTCTACTACACTCACGCCACACACTTACTCACAGCTTGGAAACCCAAGTCATTATCAACTGAAAAGAATTGTTAATGAACTCTGCGGTGGTGAGAGAGAAACATTTGTGTGTATATATGTGTGTGTATATACCATGTTGTGTATATAAATGTGTATATACTTTGTTGTGTATATATGTGTGTATACTGCAGAGTGAAAAACTTGGTGTTTGCTTGCTTGATATTCAGTAATTGTTGTAAATAAAGTGATGAAGCGATGATAGTAAGTGATCAGATGACAGATGACAGTAAGAGCTGTCAACACAAGTGGCAGATGCCCCTAAGAGTCAAGTCCCAAGTGTTCCAGTAGTTACCCCAACACATTCTCCCCAGCTGCCTCAACGTACGAAATGCGACGCGATAACCCTAACCAGGGGCCAGATTCACGAAGCAGTTACGAACCTGTCCATCTTTTCTCAATCTTTGGCGGCTTTGCTTACATTAATTAAACAGTTAATGAGCTCGGAAGCACCAGGAGGCTGTTTATAACAATAACAACAGTTGATTGGCAAGTTTTCACGCTTGTAAACTGTTTAATAAATGTAACCAAAGCCGTCAAAGATTGAAGAAAGATGTACACGTTCGTAAGTACTTGCGTAACTGCTTCGTGAATACTTGCGTAACTACTTCGTCCAAGAACGCATGAACCCAAGCAACCCACCTAGCCTACCACTCCCTGCCTCATCAACAAAGGCCAAATGCTCCCCTATGTAAAGGGGAAGGAAAGGTGGGAATATCTTGCTCATGTTAATTCATCAAAACTGGAGCCAATTCTTGTATTTTTTTAAGTGGTTTATTGGGAAGTAATTTATTAATTTTGTTTTGTGTAATTTTGAGGTTAAGACGTGATGTGGTTCTGTATAAGGCACGAGTTGTTGTTGTTGTGTTAGATTTAGCTACTCAGAATGAAATGTCCATGTAGCACGGGCTATGGCGAGCCCGTAAGTATACATTGTTGTTCGTGGGTAGTTTTGGTCGAGCCCAGAGCGACGGGCAGTGGATTGTTTGGTTGTATTGCCATCCCCTGGCTGGTTGGATGGTAATTGGTTGCCATCCAAGTGATTGGTTGTGGTAATTATTTGCGGATCACACCACTACCACCATCGCCCTCACCACACCTGCCACCACACCTCCACACCACACCTCCACACCACACTCCCACCACACCACCCACACACCACACCCCACACCACACCCCACACCACACACCACCTCCACACACCACACCACCACCACCCCCACACCACACCTCCACACCACACCTCCCACCACACCACATACTTGCAGCATCAGTCAATAACCAGACAACCCCCCACCCACCCCCCGTTCGCCAGCTGGAAACCTTCCGTTTTGTCCAGGCTTTTTCTTGTACATTTGTGGCCGCGTTTGAGGAGAGGTATAAGTGAGGGAGTTATTGTCCGCCGTCTTCCTGCGCCAGACTTCTCCCGCGTGTTTTACTGTGTCATTCTCCTTTGTCATTCTCCTTACTGACGGTTTATGGATGAAGGATGAGTTTTTATGATAACGAAGCGTTGTGTGTGGGGGGAGGGGGTGTTTGTGTGTGGGGAGAAGGGGTGTTTGTGCAGGCGATGAGTCACAATAACGGGGCTGAAGTATGTTGACCAGACCACACACTAGAAGGTGAAGGGACGACGACGTTTCGGTCCGTCCTGGACCATTCTCAAGTCGATTGAGAATGTGTGTGTTGAATCGACTTGAGAATGGTCCAGGATGGACCGAAACGTCGTCGTCCCTTCACCTTCGAGTGTGTGGTCTGGTCAACGGGGTGTTTGTGTGGGGAAGGAGGGAGTGTTTGTGTGGGGGAGAAGGGGGGTGTTTGTGTTAAAACTTGAGCAATCATTGCACCGCAGTCTCCTGGGCAGTAGTTCCCGGGACAGCCGCTGTGTTGATGGGGGCGCTCTTCCTTGTAAACATAAACACTAGTGTGAGAAAGAATTAGTGAGGCTAGGCCTGGAGAACACGCTGATGAATGATCTTGTATTGGCTGCTTGACCTGGTGGGCGGGCGGGAGGTGTATGCCAGAGGGCTCTGAAATATGTTTTCATTATCACATGATGCATTGTTGTTGCTGTGGATGAAGGGTGGTTAATGCGGCGGACTGTGCAGCCTCACACACTTGGTACCATTATGTCTACCCGTGCACCGCTACTGCTCCACACACACACACCTGCTGCCAGACACCACAGCTCACTTGCTCTCCAGCCTCTACCACCAGAGAGACCAATGATGACATATGCGATACAGATAAACGTCAAAGTATACACATTTAGGACCTCCAGAGCTCTGTGCACGACATATGGCATGGCCAGCCTGGAGTATGCCGACCCTCCCTGGAACCCCACATCCAAAGAAGCGTAGTATCTACCAAGGAGAGGTCCTAGTGGATATGTGGCGTCCAGGCTCCCAACACAACTACCACGGGTGAACTACCACGGGTGAACTACCACGGGTGAACTACCACGGGTGAACTACCAGGGGTGAACTACCAGGGGTGAACTACCACGGGTGCACTACCACGGGTGAACTACCACGGGTGAACTACCACGGGTGAACTACCAGGGTGAACTACCACGGGTGAACTACCACGGGTGAACTACCACGGGTGAACTACCACGGGTGAACTACCAGGGGTGAACTACCAGGGGTGAACTACCAGGGGTGAACTACCACGGGTGAACTACCAGGGGTGAACTACCAGGGGTGAACTACCAGGGGTGAACTACCACGGGTGAACTACCAGGGGTGAACTACCACGGGTGAACTACCAGGGGTGAACTACCAGGGGTGAACTACCAGGGTGAACTACCACGGGTGAACTACCAGGGGTGAACTACCAGGGGTGAACTACCAGGGGTGAACTACCAGGGTGAACTACCAGGGGTGAACTACCAGGGGTGAACTACCACGGGTGAACTACCACGGGTGAACTACCACGGGTGAACTACCAGGGGTGAACTACCAGGGGTGAACTACCAGGGGTGAACTACCACGGGTGAACTACCAGGGGTGAACTACCAGGGGTGAACTACCAGGGGTGAACTACCACGGGTGAACTACCACGGGTGAACTACCAGGGGTGAACTACCAGGGGTGAACTACCACGGGTGAACTACCACGGGTGAACTACCACGGGTGAACTACCACGGGTGAACTACCAGGGGTGAACTACCACGGGTGAACTACCAGGGGTGAACTACCACGGGTGAACTACCAGGGGTGAACTACCAGGGTGAACTACCACGGGTGAACTACCAGGGGTGAACTACCACGGGTGAACTACCAGGGGTGAACTACCAGGGGTGAACTACCACGGGTGAACTACCACGGGTGAACTACCAGGGGTGAACTACCACGGGTGAACTACCAGGGGTGAACTACCAGGGGTGAACTACCAGGGGTGAACTACCAGGGGTGAACTACCACGGGTGAACTACCAGGGGTGAACTACCACGGGTGAACTACCACGGGTGAACTACCAGGGGTGAACTACCAGGGGTGAACTACCAGGGGTGAACTACCAGGGTGAACTACTACGGGTGAACTACCAGGGGTGAACTACCAGGGGTGAACTACCAGGGGTGAACTACCACGGGTGAACTACCAGGGGTGAACTACCAGGGGTGAACTACCACGGGTGAACTACCAGGGGTGAACTACCAAGGGTCAACTACCACGGGTGAACTACCACGGGTGAACTACCAAGGGTCAACTACCAGGGTTGAAGTGGGAGAGTTCAGTTTGAGGTAACTCTAAGCCTCACAACACGTGAAGAGAGAGGATAGTGGAGACATGATAACGACATATACGATCCTCTGGGGGAAATGGATAAGGTTTATAAAGAGGAGATGTTGTGTATAAGGTTTGGTAGACCAGGAGTAAGTCATACCACAGG
>WNGS01097636.1:0-14401 GCA_020271785.1 Procambarus virginalis
CACCTGTAGCCTCGTATATGAGGGGACGACACCTTACCTCATATATGAGGGGGACGACACTGTAACCTCATATATGAGGGGGACGACACCTGTAACCTCATATATGAAGGGGGACGACACTTGTAACCTCATATCGTGAAATATATATCGTATACAAAAGTTCACATATGTTTTTAGTGTTTGCTGTAAGTAGGCTTTTGTGAAGGCTGGAAGAAGAGACTTATTACTGGAGGTGTTGGTGAAGTGTGGTCAGTAGGTGAAGGTTGTGTGTAAGGGAACGTTTCCCCTCCACATGCGCACCTAAACTGTTTGTGTTGATATTCATGTTGTGGCTGTATGTTGCGAGACATTGGGGTAGGATGTTTGAGTAGTCTTTCTCACCGTGAGGGTGCACGAAGCATCAGCCGTTTGATTTCAGAAAGAGATTTTGTTTTTGATATTACAGCCACGTACACTCAAAACATGCTGCAGACGCGTGCCAAAATTTGCATAATTGTATGCAGAATTTGCATGCCTTTACACACACACACACACACACACACACACACACACACACACACACACCATGGGAAGATAGACTGGGAGGACAAAGAACTACCTGAGACTGCAGAAACCTGGAGAGCTAAACTACTACTATATGTGGCAAGCAGAAGGTGTTTAAGCCAGCATGTATGTAGGGGACCCACAAGAATGGAGGCAACCACGAACCAGCCACACTTGACCTGGTATTCACTTTGAACTATTCAGACATAAGGGAAATCAGCCCTGAAGCTCCCGTTACAATGAGTGATCACAGTGTATTGATGGAAGTAAGGATAACTTACTCAAGGAAGGGACCAGAAAACTAGAGGCTGCCATTCCGAAAGAGAAACTACGAAAAGATAAGACAATTTCTAATAGATATACCGTGGGTAACAGCTCAGAGGGAAATTGTGTGATGGACTACATTTCACAGAAATATTTGCAGGCAGCAGACAAGTTTATCGCAGGCCAAAGGAAAAAAAAAGAAATGCATATGTTTAATGAAATGCGTGGTTTAATGGATGTAAGTTGACAAAGTAACCAAGTACATGGGCGTGGAAAATTACAAAATAACAGGACACCAGAGAGCAGAGGATGGTACTAAAGAGCGAGGAATGAGCACCTCAGGAGGAGAAGATAGGCAGAAAGACAGTACGAAAAATGACTCAAGAAGTAAAGGCCCAACCCAAACTGTTGCGCAACCACACCAGAAAGACGACAACAGTGAAGGAACAGGTAATGAAACTGAGCATAGTGGTAGACAGGTTCACAACAAATGACAAGGTGTGATGTGACGAACTCTATAAGAAATTCCAGGAGGTCTTCACAAAAGAGCAAAGAGAAGTTCCTCAGTTACGAGAGCGAATATCTAACCAGGCACCACTGGAGGAATTTGAGATTATAAATGGGGAGGTAAGGAAGCATTTGCTTGAATTGGATGTGACAAAAGCTGTAGGCCCAGATGGACTCTCACCATGGATACTAAATGAAGGAGTGAAGCACTGTGCCTACCACTCTCAGTGGTGCATAACAATAAAGTCATTAGTAATAGTAGAACTTCCAAAAATTTGGAAGATGGCTAATGTGGTCCCGATATACAAAAAGGGACACAGGAGACACTGAACTGCAGGACAGTGTCCCTAACTTGCATATCATGCAAGGTGTTGGAGAAGATTGTGCGAAAAAAGCTAGTAGAACATCTGGAGAGAAAGAACTTTGAACAAATCATTAGAATGGTTTCAGGGATGACAAATCATGCCTCAAAGGATTAACAAAATTCTGTGACCAGGCAACAAAAAATAGGTGAGAACGAGAAGGGTGGGCGGACTACATATTTCTGGATTACCAGAAAGCCTTTTAATACAGTACCGCATGCGTAAGTTGGAGATACAGGCAGGAATAAAAGGGAAGGCCAGTGAATAGGGGAGTACCTGATCAACAGAAGATAGCGAGTCACTGTGAGGGGTGAGGTCTCAGAGTGGCGAGATGTTACTTGTGGACTCCCGCAGGGTTCAGTCCTCAGACCTATCCTGATTCTGATATACAGTATGTAAATGATCTTCCAGAGGGAATAGAATCGTTCCTTTCAGTGTTTGGTGACGATGCAAAAATTACGAGAAGGATTAAGACAGGATGATAGCAAGAGGTTACGAGATGATCTAGACAAACTGATGGAATGGTCCAAATAATGGTTACTAAAGTTCAACCCAAGTAAATGTAAAGTAATGAAGCTTGGTGGAGGGAACAGGATGCCAGACACAGGATACCGAATGAGAAACGAAGCCCTCTGTAAAACGGACAGAGGGAGAGATCTAGGAGTTGATATCACACACAACCTGTCTCCAGAAGCCCACATCAAAAGAATATAATCAGCGGCGTATACGAAGCTGGCTAATCAGGGTTGATATTAGGTTCAATGGTTTGCAACTAGACCAGTCCCAGAACTAAGATGTATGAGTTACGAGGAAAGGCTGCGTTAATTGTCCTTACGTCGCTGGACGACAGAAGAGTTCGGGGAGGCAGGGTCACCATATACAAAATTCTCCTGGGAATAGACAGGGTAGACAAAGACGGGTTATTTAAGATGTGTGGTACTCATAGATGAAATTGTTATTGTAATAATCTTCGTTGAGATCTGATAAAGATTTTTTGTGCCCTCTGTAATGCTTTTTGCGCTACCGCTCACAGGATGAGTATGGGGTGCACAATAAACTAGCCGCCCCCGGCGGCAACAATCAACAAATGTGGTACACGAACAAGGGGACACAGGGGGAAACTGAGTATCCAGATGAGCCACAGATACATTAGAAAGAACGTTTTTCAGCGTCAGAGTTGTTAGTAAATGGAATGCATTAGGAAGTGATGAGGTGGAGGCTGACTCCATACACAGTTTCAAGTATAGATATGATAGAGCTCAGTAGGCTCAGGAACCTGTACACCAGTTGATTGACGGTTGAGAGGCGGATGAAAGACCGAAAACTTGACAAACGGACCTAAATTTGCCGTATTTCCCGGGGGATATAACGCATGGGTCTAGCACATGAATAACATTATGTCTATGCCCTACAAAAGTTATTGAAAATCAATTTAAATAATTGTGTGACAAAAACACTTTTTTCCCACAAAATATACTTGTAAATTAAGTGCGCCTTTATGCCCTGAGAGATACAGTACACGATCTGTTCCCTGTGTTACATTCTTTCCCATCCTTGTTGCTCATCCAATTGCTGTCATTTCTGAAACTATTCCTGTTTCTTGGGTATTTATAATGCTAATAGAGGGAGATAATGGAGCCCCGAGGCAGCCAACTGGTGCCTATTGTCATCCCGTCGCGGCTCAGCTCTGCAATAGGAGCAGACTGTGTGTGTGTTAGTAATGTCAGTGTTGATTTCAGAGTGGCGCAGTAAGTGAGGCTTTGTCTCCTGCGTAGGGGTACATGGTAATGGACTTCCACGGCTCGGGACAATTTATTCGTGCTTGTGGGAAACAAGGGACGTGTTTATGAGTTAGGCACAAGGCAAGCATCACGGGTTTACATAAACTCATATTGCCAACTCACCATATTCAAAAATATAGAACACCAAAAATATAATTATTAAAAAAAAGGATCTTTAAAAACAGAATTTTGAACTCTGTGAGTGTAGCCATTTGTAGGCGACACACACACACGGCATCTCACGCAGTAACACTTAACCCGCCCAGAATTCCTCCCTCAACCCTCCACCTCACCTGGAGGACCCTCCGCCTCACCTGCAGGACCCTCCACCTCACCTTGTAAACCCTCCACACACCTGGAGGACCCTCCACCTCACCTGGAGGACCCCTCCGCCTCACCTGGAGGACCTATATAGAGCCCAGTAGGCTCAGGAATCTCTTCTCTCACGAGAGGCATCTCCTGTCCACGAGGCTAACCATAGCCCGTGCTACTTGGAACTTGTTCCTACTAGGTGAATCTATAACAATCAGGCATCTCATACTCAGTTATAGCACCGCTCCTGTGCCAGGTAAGTCCACTACGGGCTCACCATAGCCCTTGCTACTTGGAAGTTTTTGTTCCCAGTAGCTGAATCTTAAACAACAACAACATCAGAAATCTGTACATCAGTTGATGGACGGTTGAGAGGCAGGACCAAAGAGTCAAAGCTCAACCCCTGCAAGCACAACTAGGTGAGTACACACCTGGAGGAGGACCCTCCACACACCTGGAGGAGGACCCTCCACACACCTGGAGGAGGACCCTCCACACCCCTGGAGGAGGACCCTCCACACACCTGGAGAAGGACCCTCCACACACCTGGAGAAGGACAATCCACTCACCTGGAGGAGGACCCTCCACACACCTGGAGGAGGACCCTCCACACACCTGTTCCCATGATCCATGACACTCGAGCATCTGCCTTATCATGCTGTGTTTTCCCTGTGGGGTTCCTGCCATTCTGTGTTATTCTCACCAGTGTTCTCGTCCGGTGCACCACACTTCAGTGTCCACCTGTATGTGTATACTAATGGTATTTTTACTATTTGTGCCTGCTGGCTCCTTCTTAGCTCTTGGTCCCCGCCTGTCTAATCGTCAGTTGCCTAATGCACAAATCGTTGATTTTCTGTCATATCTACGACATATTTCTGTCTCTTCCCGCCTCCCCTCCTCACATACACACAGGATGCATCCCGCAAAAGCGGGGATTGAGTAGTTTCGAATTTTTTTTCCCGCCTCTCATTTGTCAATCAACTGGTGTACAGGTTCCTGAGCCTACTGGGCTCTTATCATATCTACATTTGAAACTGTGTATGGAGTCCGCCTCCACCACATCACTGCCTAATGCATTCCATTTGTCAGTTTGACAATGAAAAATATATTTATAATGCCTGTGGCTCATTTGGGTACTCAGGTTCCACCTGTGTCCGCTTGCTCTAATAGTCTGTCTTTATCCACCGTATCAATTTCCCAGAGTTATTTTGCGTGTGATAATCATGTCTCTCTTAACTCTTCTCTCTCTCCAGTGACATGAAGTTATTCCTGTAGGCTGTCCTCGTAACTCATACTCCATAGTTCCTGGGACTAATCTGGCGGCATAGTCTTGAAGCTGCTACTACTTGATCTTGTGCTTGACCACATATGGACTCCAGGCTGGAGCTGCTTACTCCAGGAATGCTTCGCTAACCTCGCGTACGCTGCTCATGATATACTTTTAAGCCTAATGTTACTTGTTTATAGGATAGGTTGGGTTTATAGTTTGGCTGTTTTAGGTTTAGTTATGCCCCATATTAATTTGTATAGGGTTGCAACAGTCAAAATGTTTGTACATTCCAACCTTGGTATCTATAAGTGTTGACCAGACCACACACTAGAAAATGAAGGGACGACGACGTTTCGGTCCGTCCTGGACCATTCTCAAGTCAATTGTGAATGGTCCAGGATGGACCGAAACGTCGTCGTCCCTTCATTTTCTAGTGTGTGGATTGGTCAACATACTTCAGCCACGTTATTGTGACTCATCGCTTGCAAAGTACCTATAAGTACTATCATTTTTTGAGGCTGTGAGTGTCAGAACATGGACACATCTCGCAACACTGCCTGCACCACATGTGTTACGGCCGCAAGACGGTTGTTGTTGTTGTTATAGATTCAGCTACTCAGAACAAGTTCCAAGTAGCACGGGCTATGATGAGCCCGTAATGGACTTACCTGGCACAGGAGCGGTGCCTTGGCAACACAAGACGGGCCGGGGATGTCTTATATACATGAGGTAAACAAGTAAGGAAGGTGGATGGGAAGTGAGGGCGGGCGCTGCTCACCGCTCTCAAGTGTTCCACTTCCTGGCCACCCACTCAATCCTCCTCGCAACACCCACACCACCACACTCGTCACAGGGATGGAGGTAAGGCAGGGAGGGATAGGCTGGTCAGAAAGAGAGGGAAAAGGAGGTAAGAATGAGAGAAGTAAGGAAGGCAGGGAAGAGGACAAACAGACTTAGCATATTGTTTTACCATGTACTAAGATACTGCCTCACAGTCTATACGGAGGTTACTAGCTGGTGACTGCTGCTGCTGCTGCCATATTTCCCACCAGACTCTAGTGAAAGATAAAAGATTAAATTGGTTAGGAAAACTTCCTTTTCTTGACAGTAGTCTTCTAATAGGACAAGGACCTTTACTAGTGCTGTTGACCAGACCACATACTAGAAGGTGAAGGGACGACCACGTTTTCGGTCGTCGTCGTTTTACTAGTGCTAATTGTAATGCAATTGTATGTCCAAGCAACAGCCTGGTGGACCAAACTCTCTCAAGTCAAGTCTGGCCTCGGGCCGGGCTTGGGGAGTAGAAGACCTCCCAGAACCCCATCAAGCACGTATCAAGCAGGTATGGCACCACACCAACCACAGTTGTTGAGACGTATACCCAAGCCATGGAAAAAGATACTAATGTATTATTATTAGAGGCGAGGGGTGTAGAGTCCTTAAAGCAGCGTCACAGCCAAATCTTGCAGTACTTACCGTGGAAGTTAGCGGGTATTCTGAGTGGTGAAACGCCGGGTCTCTCCCCCAGTCATAGTCCCACGACTGGTGGGTCCTCTGTGGACAGCCAGCTCTTTCCAGCTGGTCCTCCGTGAACAGCCAGATCTTCCAGCTGGGTCCTCAGTGAATAGCTAGATCTTTCCAGCTGGGTCCTCAGTGAACAGCCAGATCTTCCAGCTGGGTCCTCAGTGAACAGCCAGATCTTCCAGCTGGGTCCTCAGTGAACAGCCAGATCTTTCCAGCTGGGTCCTCAGTGAACAGCCAGATCTTTCAGCTGGGTCCTATGCGAACAGCCAGATCTTCCAGCTGGGTCCTCCAGCATGCTATTCGAAAAGAGGTCGTCGACGAAACACTGTTCGAACGTGATTTTCATTCATAAACAAGGGTTCCTGGTCAGCCCGTCCTCCTAAGGTTTCCCAATGTCACAAACTGTCATACTAAAGTTCCCTAACCTAACCTAACAGAGGACTAAAAACAGAAAACGGGACAATGTCAATTTCGCGAGCCGCTACCATTTTCTAGCACGACGATTTTTAGTCTTGAGTAAAGTATACGTCAAAATGCGATGCTCGATGCTTGACTGGGAAAAAAATAAATGTAGACCTTTCAACCATTCAATGGGAGACAATCTTAAGCGACAAAACTCCCACACAGGGAATAGCTCAACTGACAGCTGAAGCTTACAAGGTCTGCTTGAAGCACGTTCCGGTGAGGAGGGGCAGAAAGAGGAACACTCTAGAAAGAGAACGCAGACGACTGTACAGGAGAAGGAAAAAAAATAACGGAAATGCTTCGGCAGACACAACTATCACAAGCAAGGAAAATAAGCCTAAGCAGGGAGATCGAAGAAATCGAACAAACGTTGAAGCGATCATATGAGTCTGAGGAAAGGGAATTGGAACAGAGAGCTATACAAGAGATAAGGAAAAATCCGAAATATTTTTTCACATACGCTAAATCAAAATCCAAAACCTCGACCAGTATTGGACCGTTAATTACAAATGAAGGTACGTACACAGAGGACAACAAAGAGATTAGTGAAATTCTAAGAAGCCAGTATGAGGCTATGTTTAGCACACCAATTAACAACATGAAAGTTGATGACCCAGACAGCTTCTTTATGAATGACATTCAAGCTGCAGATAATATAACGGATATTACCACAAACTCGGAAGACTTTGAAAGAGAAATTGACAATATGCCCATGCACTCAGCCCCTGGGCCTGACTCATGGAATTCAATATTCATAAAGAAATGTAAAGTACCAGTAGCGAGAGCACTCAGCGTAATATGGAGAAAGAGCCTGGATACAGGGGAGATACCAGCAGCACTTAAATCTGCAGATATAGCTCCGTTGCACAAGGGGGGGAGTAAAGCCTTGGCAAAAAATTATAGGCCAGTTGCACTAACATCACACATAATAAAAGTGTTTGAAAGAGTGATTAGGAATCAAATTTCTAGTTTTATGGAAAACAATGAATTGCACAATCCAGGACAACATGGATTTAGAGCGGGAAGATCCTGTCTGTCACAGTTACTCAACCACTATGACAAAATCACAGAAGCCCTAGAAGAAAAGCAAAATGCAGATGTTGTATACACAGACTTTGCAAAGGCTTTCGACAAATGTGACCATGGGGTGATAGCTCACAAAATGAGGTCAATGGGAATAACTGGAAAAGTAGGACGCTGGATACTCAATTTCCTGTCGAACAGAACACAAAGAGTAACAGTCAATCAGATAAAATCGAGTCCAAGCGATGTTAAAAGCTCTGTACCTCAAGGTACAGTCCTTGCACCGCTACTGTTCCTTATTCTCATATCTGATATAGACAAAAATACACGTCACAGCTTCGTGTCATCCTTCGCAGATGACACAAAAATCAGCATGAAAATTACCTCTGCTGAAGACATTGAAAAACTACAAACAGATGTCAACAAAGTTTTCGATTGGGCAGCAGAAAATAATATGATGTTTAACAGTGATAAATTTCAGGTACTCAGGTACGGCAAAAATGAGGATCTGAAACATAATACAGGGTACAAAACACAATCAAATCTTCCCATAGTAGAAAAACAGCATGTCAAGGATTTGGGAATAATGATGTCCGACGATCTAACGTTTAGGGAGCATAACCAAGCAAATATCGCATCAGCCAGAAAAATGATCGGATGGATTACGAGAACTTTCAAATCCAGGGATCCCATCACAATGGTTGTACTCTTCAAGTCACTTGTGTTGTCCCGTCTCGAATACTGCTCAGTACTCACTTCCCCCTTCAGAGCAGGAGAGATTGCTGAAATAGAGGGAATACAGAGAACATATACGGCACGCATAGACGAGATAAAACACCTAAATTATTGGGATCGTCTCAAAGCTCTCCAAATGTACTCTCTAGAAAGGAGACGAGAGAGATACCAAATAATATACACGTGGAAAATACTGGAGGGCCAGGTCCCAAATCTACACAGTAAAATAACAACGTACTGGAGTGAACGATATGGAAGAAAATGCAAGATTGAACCAGTGAAGAGCAGAGGTGCCATAGGCACAATCAGAGAACACTGTATAAACATCAGAGGTCCGCGGTTGTTCAACGTCCTCCCAGCGACTATAAGAAATATTGCCGGAACAACCGTGGACATCTTCAAGAGAAAACTGGACTGTTTCCTAAGAGAAGTCCCGGATCAGCCGGGCTGTGGTGGGTATGTGGCTCTGCGGGCCGCTCCAAGCAACAGCCTGGTGGATCAAACTCTCACAAGTCGAGCCTCGGGCCGGGCTGGGAAGAACCTATCCGGGAACCAGTATACAGGAACTCCCAGAAACCCATCAACCAGTGTCTCAACTTATTAAACAATATACCATAGTGATTGACATCCGACTTTTGTGCTTTAAGGAAATAACAAGTGAATTTTGTGTGGAGTCCACCTCGTGGTGCCAGAACCCAGCCTTAGGCCCACATCCTGTGTGGCCGCCGTGTGTGTGTGTGCTTACTAGCAAATTGGTTTCCAACAAGTGTAATAGGGGAATGTGGATCGAGAAATTAGTAATAGAGAAAGTGAATACTATTGCAAGTCGGGAATAAAGCAGAAAATCCCTTATTGTAATACAAGCGAATTAATATATCAGTGTTATAACCCAAGTAACTGGCAACTGAGGGCCTCCAGCCGCGGCCTGGGACAACAAGTGTCAACGGTACAGCCTCTGGGACCCTCCCTCACCCTCGACCGTGTGATAAGTACTGACCATACTGTAGAACAAATAACATATATATTACAAACATACGGTATACATATAATATTATAAATATATAGATATATACAACAAAACAAGGCAAAATGGGAGTAAATAAACAAATTTGTGGCCACTGTAACATCTCCTTAAAGTCGAAGGCAACGGGAATTGAATGTTATATCTGTAAGAATAGATTTCATTCGGCTTGTGCAGGAGTGAGTAACACTGCGGCACTGAGAGCTGGCCACTTGCTCTGGGTGTGTAAACATGACCAGCCAGCTTGGAATATCCTAAAAAACCTTCTAGATAACATGACGCATGAACGGAAAACATCGTTCATTGGAAGCCTACCAGCCATCCAGAAGGAGTGGGAAAGGAACAACAATTGTAATATACCAGGGGCGGAGGCTATAGTCAGGGATGAAACTGAGGCTGAAACTCAGGAAGTTGTAAACTCTGACTCAGTAGGCCCGGATGTGGATGACAGTAAACTAGAAAGTGTAACAGACAGCACTGACAGCTCGGTAGGTACAGACACTACAACGGTTCCCGATAGAGAGAGTCAGAACAGAAGGACAGACTTATGCAAATTTTATGCAAAGGGCATATGCAGACATAGATATGCTGGTAATAAGAAAGGATTAGAATGCAGTTATCAACATCCCAAAAAATGTTTAAATATGCTTAGGAAAGGTGAGTGTCGATTTGGATCAATATGTAGGTTTTTCCATCCTGAGATGTGCCAAACCTCACTGGAGGACAGAAAATGCTATGACCTCAGCTGCCCATACTTTCACGTGAAAGGCACGGAACGCTACATAAAGAGTGGCAAGCAGGATAATGAATTTGGAGGAAATTCGATAAATTTTTTATACCAGACCGAAAGAGAATTCAAAAGGAGGAGCATGGAGAATGTATGGAACTGGATGCCAGACCCACTTGCATACCAGAATTACAGATACAACTACACACCGAAAGGGAACCACAACTACAACAGGCAACTGCCCTACAACAATCAGCACTGGTCAGAACAAACTCAATATGTCCACGCATAATGGGCTTGCCGAAAAAGTCTCCCAGTCAAACTATCACTAATAGAGTAACCTCATTCATCTTTGCCAACATACAAGGACTGAAAACAAGAACAAACAATAAAGTACAGTTCATAAATGGCCTCCTCACGGAGTCAAATGCAGTATTTGGAGCTTTCACAGAAACCCATGCAGGGGAATTCTTGGACAGTGAGATCTGGATTCCAGGATATAACCTATACAGGTGTGATAGGAAAATTAGGTCACATGGAGGAGTGGGTCTGTATATTAGGGAAGACCTTGTGTGCTCGGAGCTCCTAAACGTTACAAATGAGGTGATAGAGGTACTGGGATTAAAATAGAGAAAATAAATTTAGTGATTATTCTAATATACAAACCGCCAGATGCAACGGCTGAGGAATTCACAGAACAGATAAACAAAATAGAGAATAGCCTTGATAATTTGGAGAACCCAATACCTGATATTATCTTCTTAGGTGACTTCAACTTGCCTAGTCTCAGGTGGAGAATAGCAAACAATAATATTATACCAGGGAATCTATCAGGACCTAACCAACCACAGATTAGAGAACTACTTAGATTCTGTGACAAATTTTCACTCACTCAGCAGATATCGGAGCCAACGAGAAATGAAAATATTCTAGATCTGGTCTTTACGAACAATGAAGACATTATCAGAGACATTACGATATCAGATACCACATATTCAGATCACAAGCTCATTGAAGTGCAAACTACCATCAATACTCAGAATAGACCTAAAACGTTGATAAAGCGAGAGGGGCTATTCAGTAAATTCAATTTTAATAATAAAAGGATAGACTGGGAGATAATAAACAGGGAACTTAAAAACATTCCATGGGAAACTGTTTTAAGTAATAAAAGTCCTACAGAAGGAATAGAAAAACTGACTTCGGAAGCGTATCAAGTCTGTCTGAAACATGTTCCTTTGAGGAAAGCCAGAAAGAGATCCAACGTAGAAAGAGAACGCAGAAGACACTATAAACGCAGGAAAAGAATAACGGAACTGCTTATGCAGACACGAATTTCCCGTCAAAGAAGGAATAATTTAAATAGGGAGATTGAAGAAATCGAGCGGAAATTGAAACACTCATATGAAACTGAAGAAAGGCAGTTAGAACAGAAAGCAATTCAGGAAATAAAGAAAAATCCAAAATACTTCTTCACATATGCGAAATCAAAAGCAAAAACTACTGCCAGTATTGGACCTATTCGTACAAGTGAAGGTTCATACACGGAGGATGACAAAGAAATTAGTGAAATCCTAAAAAAGCAGTATGAGGACATGTTTAGCACTCCAATAAACAACATGAAAGTAGAAGATCCAGACAATTTCTTTATGCGGGATATCCAAACCCCTGTAAATATAACTGATATCAACACGAGCGCACTAAATTTTGAAAGAGAAATTGAAAACATGCCCATGCACTCGGCCCCAGGTCCAGACTCATGGAATTCAATATTTATAAAGAAATGCAAAGTGCCGGTAGCACAGGCACTCAGTATAGTGTGGAGGAAGAGCTTGGACACGGGGGAGATACCAGATGCACTTAAAGTAGCAGACATAGCCCCTCTACACAAGGGAGGGAGCAAAGCATTGGCAAAGAATTATAGACCAGTTGCACTAACATCGCACATAATAAAAGTATTTGAGAGAGTGATTAGGAGTCAGGTCACCAATTTCATGGAGACCAATGACCTTCACAACCCAGGCCAACATGGATTTCGAGCGGGAAGATCGTGCCTCTCACAGCTACTTGAGCACTACGATAAAGTCACTGAGGCATTAGAAGAAAAACAGAATGCTGATGTGATATACACGGACTTCGCAAAGGCTTTCGATAAATGTGACCATGGCGTGATAGCACACAAAATGAAGTCAATGGGAATAACCGGTAAAGTAGGACGCTGGATACTCAGTTTTCTGTCAAACAGGACTCAGCGAGTAACGGTCAACCATATAAAATCTAGTCCAAGTGCAGTTAAAAGCTCTGTACCTCAGGGTACAGTCCTTGCACCGCTGCTTTTCCTTATTCTCATATCAGATATAGACAAAAATACAAGTCACAGCTTCGTATCATCCTTTGCAGACGACACAAAAATCAGTATGAAAATTACCTCGGCTGAAGACATTGAAAAACTTCAAGCTGATATTAATAAAGTTTTCGACTGGGCATCAGAAAATAATATGATGTTTAACAGTGACAAATTCCAGGTACTCAGGTACGGTAAAAATGAGGACCTTAAACATAATACAGGGTACAAAACACAATCAAATGTGCCCATAGTAGGAAAACAACATGTAAAGGATTTGGGAATAATGATGTCTGACGACCTAACGTTTAGGGAGCATAACCAAGCAAATATTGCGACAGCCAGAAAAATGATAGGATGGATTACGAGAACTTTCAAATCCAGGGATCCCATCACAATGCTTGTACTCTTCAAGTCACTTGTGCTGTCCCGTCTTGAGTACTGTTCAGTACTCACTTCCCCCTTCAGAGCAGGAGAGATTGCTGAAATAGAGGGAATACAGAGAACATATACAGCACGTATAGACGCGATAAAGCACCTAAATTATTGGGATCGTCTCAAAGCTCTCCAAATGTACTCACTAGAAAGAAGACGAGAGAGATATCAAATAATATACACCTGGAAGATACTGGAGGGCCAGGTCCCAAATCTACACAGTAAAATAACAACGTACTGGAGTGAACGATATGGAAGAAAATGCAGAATAGAACCAGTGAAGAGCAGGGGTGCCATAGGCACAATCAGAGAACACTGTATAAACATCAGAGGTCCGCGGTTGTTCAACGTCCTCCCAGCAAGCATAAGAAATATTGCCGGAACAACCGTGGACATCTTCAAGAGGAAACTAGATTTATTCCTCCAAGGAGTTCCGGACCAGCGGGCTGTGGTGGGTATGTGGGCCTGCGGGCCGCTCCAAGCAACAGCCTAGTGGACCAAACTCTCACAAGTCAAGCCTGGCCTCGGGCCGGGCTTGGGGAGTAGAAGAACTCCCAGAACCCCATCAACCAGGTATCAACCAGTAACTCAGAGTCTTTATGGCTGTATTGCTTCTGTCTAGTTTCCATCTAGTATGAGGGAAAATTGAGAGGGAAGTTTGAGGAGATGATACTGGATTTCTGGACTCTTGGCCTAGGGGAAGGATCTGGAATGGTCTGATTTTCGTTCCATGTCATGCCTGGGAGCTGAGTCCTTATCTGGGCTCTGTCTGTTTTTGTATCATTTACCATTATTATGTTCTCGCAACTACACTGCTCTATGTGGGTGTGCTCTCCTTGTTTCTTGGGAGATTGACAATTTTCCCGTCTCTTGTCTCACTCCCCCATCTTAATGACTACTTCCACTCTCCTCCTTTCAGTCTCTTGTCTCACTCTCCTGTCTTAATGACAACTGTCCACTCTCCTCCTTTCCGTCTCTGCCCAACCCATTCTTTGTTCTATTTTGTTTTTATTTCCTTCTAATGTCATTTTCGAGGTAGAACACTTTCAATCCCTCATTGTTCTAAGATCTCGTTTTCGGTTCATTAA
>WNGS01097639.1:0-13764 GCA_020271785.1 Procambarus virginalis
TCCCAAGCTATGTGCTGACAAGCTGTTTAACTGAGGAATCTGCGGTAATCTGCCGACGCTGTGTACGAACGACGCTTTCATGCAGTGTACAAAACCTGATGTTTTGGTTACGAAACGACGCTCCGTGCTACAAAATTCTTCACGCTGTGAGCCAACTGCTGCCTACTGCTGCCTACTGCTGCCAACTGCTGTGAACCAACTGCTGTACCAACTGCTGTACCAACTGCTGCCTACTGCTGTACCAACTGCTGTACCAACTGCTGTACCAACTGCTAACAACTGCTGTGTTGCTGTGAGTAGGAACAACACATGTACACAAGGGCTAGGTAAGAAGTCAGTTGCTGCTGTGTTGTGCACTGTTGTGAACTTTTGCATTAAAATGCTTGTGTGCTTTGCAAAATTAAAGTAATTACAGTGAATTCTTGAATAACATATACAGTGCAGTAAGTGTTATATATTCTGAGGAACATTTTAAGTGATAAGTTTAAATTTATTCAGTAAAAATGGCAAATATACCTCAGTTTCCTGCATTTGATCCTGACTGTGACCAGACAAACCTGTCACAGAGGTGGGTGAAATGGCTTAAAAGGTTTGAAAATTTGTTGATAGTTTCTGACATCAAAAGTGCTGAAAGAAAGCGTGCCTTTCTACTTCATTATGCAGGTGATAGAGTTTGTGACATCTTTGATACACTGAAAGACACTGGTGGTGCCAAAGATTATGACACTGCCAAGGCCAAATTAACTGAGCATTTCAAACCAAGGCAAAATACTGCTATGGAAATTATGCATTTCAGGAGAGCAAAACAACTCTCTAATGAAACTGTTGATCAATACCATACACGTCTGCAGGGTTTAGCAACCCATTGTGAGTTTGCTGATGTTGACAAAGAAATCAAACAGCAAATAATTGAAACATGCACATCTACACGTCTTCGTCGAAGAGCTCTAGAACTTGTTGATGATGAAAGTTCTCTTAACAAGATACTGGATATGGCTCGTCGAATGGAAGATGCTGCACGTGATGCTCGTGCCATGGAGTGCAGTGCCAACAACGGTTCTGCCACTGTTACTAACAGTCATGAAGTATGTAAGGTTCAGGGAGTACACCATGATCATAGAAGATATCATGCCAAACCTAACATTAAATTGAGCCGAGAACCACATCACAACTGGAGTCATGGAACAAGACTCAAGCAGTCACAACGACTCACATCAGAGGTTGTCAACAATAAATGTTACAATTGTGGAGGAGACTATCCACACCAAGATAATGTTTGTCCTGCACAAGGTAAGAAGTGCTATGAGTGTAGAAAACTAGGTCATTTTGGTGCTATGTGTCGTTCCGCACTAAAGAAACCACAATCAATAAATAAAAGCAATGTACGAGGATCAAGTCATAGGAGTCGAGGTGGCAAACACAATATTGCACCTCAAATCAAGAATGTTAATAATATACAAGACAACATTTCATTACAACCAGTCTCAGATGACAGTGAATGTGATTACATTTATGGAGTACAAGCAATCACAGAATGGAATGATCTTCCAAACAACCCAGAGACTATAGTATACATTGCTGGCATTTGTCTCAAAATTCTCATTGACACTGGATCAAACATTGACACCATTGCTGAATGCCACTATGAAAAATTTAAAAAACAGTTCCCAAAGCTTGAAAACTACAATGGCAAAGCCACTGCCTATGCTTCAAAGGTAGCCTTACCAGTGATTGGAACTTTCACTGCCGAGATTAAGTCAAAGAATGCAATGCTCATTACTACATTCCATGTTGTTAGGAATGCAAAGGAGTCTTTACTCAGTTACAAGACTTCAACCAAATTGGGGCTACTTCAGCTTTCTAATACTGTAGCAGTGGAATCTGCAAACAATGTTGATGCTATTGTTGCTGAATTTTCTGATCGATTTAAATCCATAGGTTGTTATACTGATAGCAAAGTACATCTGCATATCAACCCAGATGTAATTCCAGTTGCCCAACCACATCGCCGACAACCATTCCATACTCGCAAGAAAGTCGATGCCGAACTGGATAGGCTGATAGAACTAGATATCATTGAACCGGTAACAGGCCCAACACCATGGGTAAGCCCAATTGTCACTCCACCGAAGCCGAAGAATCCAGATGAAATACGCATTTGTGTAGACATGCGTGTTCCCAACAAGGCAATAATGCGTGAACGCCATCCTACACCCACTGTAGATGATATGATCTACCGCTTGAATGGTGCAACTGTATTCAGCAAGTTGCCGAGGAATATGTACACTCTGTAACCTGTGATGCAGTCCCTAAGGCTCTCACTCTTGATGAAATACGTACTGCAACCCTAGAGGACCCAACTCTGCAAGCAACAGTGGATGCATTGACCAAGAAAAAGTTTCCACGCATCCCACCCTCAGGAGTTGACCAAGATGCATTCAAAGCACTTGAACGCATCCAGACAGAATTAAGTGTTACGCAACAACGCGACACCGTGCTGCGAGGTACTCGTATCGTTATTCCAGCTGTTCTCCAGCAACGTGCTCTGAAGCTTGCACATCAAGGACACCAAGGTCTTGTAAGGACCAAACAGCTGCTACGAGAAAAGGTGTGGTTTCCTGGCATTGATCGTCAAGCTAAGGACATGCATGATGCCTGTGTCCCTTGCCAAGCTGCAGTGGATACTTCAAGACCAACACCTCTACAACCTTCACCACTACCTGCTGCACCATGGATGGAAGTATCGATGGATTTCTGTGGACCGCTACCAACTGGAGAGTACTTGATGGTAGTCATTGATGATCACTCACGTTATCCAGAAGTAGAAATCATCACTTCCACATCTGCAAAGGCTGTCATCCCGAAGCTCGACAAGATCTTTTCAAACTTTGGCATTCCTGAAGTTGTCAAGACAGACAATGGATCGCCATTTAATGGACAAGACTTTGTCAACTTTGCTGAGCATATTGGATTCAAACACCGCCGTGTGATGCCACTACATCCTCAAGCAAATGGAGAAGTAGAGAGATTCATGCAACCTCTCATGAAAGCTGTACGCTGTGCTCATGCCGAAGGACGATCCTGGAAACAAGCTATGTATGCTTTTCTCAGGAACTACCGTGCAACACCGCATGGAACACTGGGCAAGTCGCCTGGCGAACTTTTATTTGGACGTCCTATGAGGATCGCACTACCTGTCATGCCAGCCAAGGTAACGGATAAACGTCTCGCTCAGAAGGATGCACTAGCCAAGGGCAAAATGAAAATTGCTCATGATCAACGTGCAAAGGAACAATTCATAAAGGTTGGAGATACTGTTCTCGTTAAAAAGAAAAAAGAGGGAAAGTTAGATATGCCGTATGATACAAAACCATATAAAGTGATTAGTGTAAAAGGAACTATGGTAACAGCGAGTAATAGAGATCATAGTATAACACGTAATATGGCTTATTTCAAAGTGATTCCAACTAGTGTAGAAAATGATGAAGTGCAAAGTCGTGCAAAAGAAAAAGAAAAAATGAGTTATAACTCGATAAACAATTCATCGAGGGATGTTTTTGTATTTAAGGACTCTCGTCCAAAACGTCATGTTAAATTCCCTACACGATATGATGATTAATTGTGTTCCTATGTAATGCAAAGTATTTACTTGTTATGCTAAACTAAATTTAATATTGTTTGAATAATGCAGATCTCTCATTCAATATTTTGTAACTTTGTATTACAGTTTCTTTCATGTTTGTTTAACATTGCATATGTATTTTTAACATTGAAATCCTTTGTGGTAAAGATTGTTTAAATTCTTTGTGTGTTAAATTAATGTTAAATATATGCAATATCTCTTGATATGTTAATAACTTACTTTGTGTCAATAACTTTGCTTTGTGCTACAAGCATGGTAGACATCCTGTATTCATTCTTTTTAAAGAAAAGGAGGGATGTCATGTTCACAGAAAATGGTACCATCCGTTTTCCGTGCCGCGGCTGGACGCCACTAGAGGAGGTAAACAAGAGCGCACAGGACGCCTGCCAAGCTTGGGAGCCATAGTCATGTAATCGTTTATAAGTATTAAAGTCAGTAACCAGGAATGACTTTACATCAACCTTACTACCAAGACTATCTCAGCTATATACAGATACCACAGTAGTGATCACGTCTCAAGCGTCGATGTGCAGACTTATTTTGAATTTTGTAACTAGCACGTCGTGATTGTAACGTGATTAGCTAAAAAATGAATGGCGTGTTCAGTCCTTGACCCGTTATGCGGCTCTGCCCATATGACTGCCTTGTGTGAGATTAGACTGTTTAGCATCACGTAAGTAGTTCTTGACACGCTATGCAACCCTGCATATAACGTAGAGAGAAGTTGTATAAATAATCAGATATCTTGTTAATCAATGTGTGTGTCAAACTTCCCAGGACAGCATTTTGGAATTTGTATGTTGCGCTCATGGCATACTCAATGCTATGTCCCAGTGTGTGTGCGTGTGTCAAGAGTGAGAGACAGAGAGAGAGAGAGAGAGAGAGAGAGAGAGAGAGAGAGAGAAGCATGTAGGTTAGTAACCAGTGACTGCTATGTGTATCCCGTGCAGTTGTGTTTACCAAAAAATTATGATTTGTTATAATAATAATAATAAGATTGAAGAGTTTAGTTTAGTTTTAGTTCATTTATTATGCACCCCATACCCATCTTGTGGGCGGTAGTGGAAAGGGTTACAGAGGCACATAATGGGCTCAGGGACTGAACCCCACAATTCATTTAGCTAAGCAAGTTACAATCTTGATGAGCTAGTTACAAAATTCAATATAAGTCGTCACATCAACAATGGGTTCAAGATCGACCTCAAATACAGGTTCTAAATTAAGCAACTGACATATGTGGAGAGCTAGTGTCACAATTTATATGTTTGTCCTGCACACCGCCCCCCATCCAGTGGGCAGCGGTGGATAGGTTACAATCACTCAGTTACTACCTACAGTTAGCAAACTGGGGATATTTGGCTAAAATTTCTGGTAGCAGATCATTTTGAATGAAATATTTACACATCGCTGGAACATTGGTTATAGAATTGTCTCTAAATTCACGTATCTTTTCGCACTCCATCACATAGTGACGGAGGGTGTGCGAATAATTTTATTGACACAGTTTACATTTGGTCAGGTCTACATCGGCAGATAATGAGAATTCCCAGAGATACTTGTAACCGAGTCTAAGCCGAGCAGCAGTAACATCTAGAAGTCTGCTGATTTTATTGGATGATCCATAGATGTGTGGCTCCTCTTGCATGATAGTATGATGATAGATGGAATTACTGGTGTCAATTTCACTTTGCCTCAGATCTACAAGATCTTGTTGAAGTTCTCGGTGTACTGCTGCTCTCAGATTGCTCATTGACAATCCAAGGTTACACTCAACGGCTCCTTTAAAGGCAGATTCTTTGGCTAACTTATCAGCTCTATCATGCATTCGGAGGCCAACATGAGATGGAGACCACATGAAATGGACTCTGTTACCATCCTTAATAATTTTGTTGTATTTGTGTCTAGCTTCGGACACGAGCATGTTACAGTTGTGTCTTAAAGAGTTGAGAGCATTTAAGGATGATAAGATTGAAGACCACCTAAATTAAGACTCGCTACTTTAAAAAAATGTTATTTGAGCAAAGAATGATGTTACCATGATGACCACGTTAAGATACAAGTGGTTTACTTCTCCTAACTATTTATTTATTTATTTATTATTCTTTATAGTTACATAAAACAGACCTTATCCGCCAACTGGTACATCTTAAGAGAGAGACTGCCCTCTCACCCTCCTCCACACTTCCTGTCTTGTATGGCCGAACTATGTCCCAAAACCTCCTGTAAGGGGAAACTAATGGACGTCATGGATCGTCAACAGCTGCATTGGGTGAGAAAAAGTTAAAAATAATGACTCTCATCTTAACTCCGGAAGATATGCCCACACCAGCTACATGGAAATACAGTTAGCTAGTGAAAGGTGTCCAGTACACACACCCTTCTGAAGACATAGACATAAAACAGACCTTCTCTGCCTACTGCTGCCGCATCTCATTCACATCTTAAGAGCCTCTCCTCTCTGTCAGAAACCGCAAAACCGCAAATGACCATCCAACCCTCTCGCGCCTAGGGGAAGCCCCCCTCACTCTCCCTCAGACTCCCTATCCCCTCCCTCCCTCACCCCTGTCCCTCCCCTACCCCAACAACATATGTTGGACATTCTAGAGCACTCACCACATACTCTAGGCGCATAACAATACATAGTCTTTAATCATAAACTATTATCTGCACACAAGATTAAGTCTAAGGAAAACAAACATACATATTCATTTACTCTTAACAACATATCCACATACCTCTTACTTTAGCTCATACCACATAGCCCTACATACTCCCCTACCCCCCAAACAACATGACCCCAATCTTCCCTGACCACATACTTAAACACCGGACGCTCACACGCGTCCGACACGCCCCAACTTCCGGGAAAATCCCCTTACAACACTATATATATGTGGCTAGTCACCTGCGCACCACATGGACATGGCGCGCGGTGTCGTAGTCCCAGGGGGTCCCCCTGGCAGATGGCGCGCGTCCCTCTAGTCCCAGGGGGGTCCACCTGGCAGATGGCGCGCGTCCCTCTAGTCCCCATTTACCCTACTGGTGACCCCGGAGAGTTTCGACGATACCCAGCCACGATGGACTACAACATGGACTCTCACTGGACCTCTACTGCTGCTGCTGGCTGTGGACCACAGCCACCTGTCATGGAACGTTGCTAACACCCTCGACAAAGCTATGATTTTCATCACGATCATCTCTGCATCTCTGCTACGGCTTGATGTTCCAAGATCGTTACTTACTCATCTGACAGTTTCATCAGCAACTACATCATGTGGGATCTACAGCCTGTCCTGCCGACTCTCCATCGCTGCCAGGGCACTGCTTGTTCTACAGGGACTCCCACAACAGCTGCTCTTTCATCAGATTCATCTACACGTTCACTGCATTCTGATACTCTGCCGACTCAAGTACCTTGCGCAGTATAGGACTTACAGCTTGCATTTCCGACTCTTCGTCGCCTCCAGGACAATTCAGCTCTAGCAGTGCTTCCCTCGTTGTTCTAACTACAAGTCTACCCCATCTGCCTGTGTACATCTCTGCTGCAACCATGCAAAAAAATTCTAAGTTCGGTAAAGCCACAAATAAAGATAGCACACCTATCAGGATGAACCCAACCAGCCAAGCTAGCAATAAGAAAAACGCGGCTGTTTCCCCCTTAGTGGCTGCCGAGGGGGGTACGGACCCTCCCTGCGTCAACAATAACAAACAGTCCCAGCTGAGTGAAGCGTCGTCACCGACTCGAACCATGCAACAGTTAAGTAACCATATGGAGCAACTTAAACGAGCTGCCTCCCCTTGTACTGACTTTAAGCGTCTCGCTGATAATCCATGGCTCAAATTATTGACTCAGATACATGATGACCAAAAGTCTATAATCCGGGAGCAGTCGGACCTGATAATGAAGCTACAGAGTGATGCTTTGGCCATGCACAAGATTAACCAAGATCTGTCTGCCAGAGTCGGCCACCTCGAACATGAATTAAGCTCTCTTCAGATCTCGGTTACTAACTCTAAATCAGCGGAAACCTCTAAGAAGCAAGAAGAGATGTTACAAAAGTTAGAGAACCATTTTAACTCCCTACAACAGCAACACACTGCAACCCAAGATGAATCAGACCATGCTTAAGCTCCTTGATTCTGTTATCATCTCATCAAATGATTTTCCCCAAGAAACTGACAGAGAAGACTGTACTGCCATCGTGATCCAGGAATTGCGTACCAAGTTGAATTACTCAATCGAAGCAAGTGACATCAAGTCAGCTTATAGAGTGGGTACGAAATCATCTGGTCCAAATAACAGGAGGATTCGTGTGAAATTGGATAGCTGCTCCCGCAAGTCAGACCTTATCACTGCTGCAGTCGCTGGGAAATCCAATGTTTATGTGAACGAATGTCTAACCAGGTTCAGACAAAATCTCTTATTTAAACTACGTGGAATCTGCAAAAGATCCTCTGCTATTAAACATTGTTTTGTGCGTGATGGAAAAATAATAGCTAGGAAGACTGACACTGGAAAAATTTATGTGATAACCACTGAAGCACACCTCACTTCTTTCCTGGATGACTGTGGGATATCAGCTGAATAACCTGAACATATTTTGTAGTCTCACATACAACCAAAGTGTACTTAAGCTCTGCCTTTCCTTTCCAAAGGTTTTATATTTTTATTTTTATTTTTATTTTTATTTTTTGTTTGGCATCTTTGCCTGTTTTTTTACTCTTAATTATTTGGTCTTAGCTAATCCCCTTGTCACTAAACCTAGGGCTTTTCTATTACCCTGTTATATTTAAAGTAACTTGGTATTTGTTTCTTGTAATCATTTATTGGAATTAATTAATAGTATAATTGTTTATATAAGCATCTACCTCAGTATCATAGTAAAATATTCCACACGAATATACTTTCACCCTGTTTATTTTTACACTTAGATTTATATTAGAGTAAATTTCAAGATTTAATAAGTTTTACATGTCATCTTTTTTTCGGAATTATCTATTGAGTTCATTTTGTTTTCTTAGGTTCATACCAATTATAGGATTTTAATTAACCATTACTAAGCCAATTATCTTCAAGATCATTTTACTTTATGATTTATTATTCTTATTATTTTTTATTTTACATTTATATTGTCAATCTCTACTGATTTTTTGTTTTTTATTTTATGTAACTTCTGTGTCCTTCCTGGCTATCTATTGGATCTTTATTTTACTTCTAAGTTGTTACTATTTTATTGTATTTGCTTTTATTCTTGTGTTTTGCTTTATCGTGTATCTTGTATCGTGATCCCTTTATCTGCATCTTTATGCACACTGATATTGATCCTGATCAAAATCTTCTATCTCATATCTACACCAACCAGCACATTGATCATCATTATTGCAAGTATTTCACAGCACACCAGGCTAAAAACAAACTCCAAAATACCACCTGTTTATCAGTTTACAACCAAAATGTTAGATCTCTTGGTAAACATTTTGACGATTTAAATGCATTACTCACAGCACTTGGTACTAACTTATCGTTCATTATTTTAACAGAAACTTGGCTAAATAAAGATTATACCCAACTCTACAACTTAGCTGGTTATAAAGCCATTCATAACTGTAGGCCTAATAAAAATGGTGGTGGCACAGCTATATATTACCGAGATACATTTATCTGCAACAGTGTTATTAGTGACAGAGATGACTACTGTGAATATACTTTTGCTCAGTTTACAATTAAATCCCTTAAATCCTCTTTGACTATTGGAGCCATCTATAGATTTCCCAACACTAACATAGCTTCTTTCTCAGACAACCTAAGGAATCTTATTATAAACAACAATCTCAACAAAAACCACATCATTCTGGGAGGAGACTTTAATATTGACCTGGGTCAACAAAATTGCTCTCAAGTTGACTATTTCCTTAACAGCATGAACTCCTGTATGCTAATCCCCACAATCACCAAACCTACCCGAGTCACTCAAACATCAGCCACTACCTTGGACCACATATGGACAAACATAACAGTTCCCCTTGTACCTGGTATAATCTACGACAGAACAACTGACCACTATCCTACCTTTCTCATAGCGAACATGGACATAACACCACCAAAAAGCAAGAAACTTTCATTTAGGCTACACAGTGAATCAGCTTTAGGCAATCTTACAGATGCACTTCACAATATTAACTGGGATTCTGAATTCAATAATACCCAGGATATAAATTCATTAGCTACCCTCTTCCTCTCCAAAACTCTCAGTCTCTACAACCTTCATTGTCCCCTTCTTACCAAGCAAGTAACTGACAAAAGATTAAACAATCCATGGCTCACAAGTGGCATTCTCAACTCAATCAACAAGAAACACGAATATGAAAAGAAACTTAGGATTGGCCTAGTTTCAAAGGAAGTAGCTAAAAGGTACTCATCAATGCTTACCAGTATCATAAGAAAGGCAAAACTAGCATATTATGTGAATAGATTCAATGAAGCAAAAGGTAACATGAAAAGCACTTGGAAAACAATCTCTAGTATCCTAGGAACTAAGCAACACTCACATAACCAAATAAAGCTCTACAAGGATGGGGATATACTGTCAACTGATTTAGAAATGGCAAATGAATTTAATAGTTTCTTTTCATCGGTTGGTGCTAATCTTGCCAGTAAAATCCCACAGACTCAGACACATATTAACACATATCTCTCAGGCAGCTATCCAAACTCTCTTCTCCTTTCACCAATCAGCCCGGCAGATGTTGTGTCCATCATACACTCTCTAAAAACCAAGGCAGGGAACACCAGTGAAATTCCGTCCATTGTATACAAGAGAGCCTCCCATGCCCTTGCCTCACCCATAGCCCTACTGTTCAACAAATCTATAGAGTGTCACACCTTCCCTGATATCCTCAAAAAAGCAAGAGTAACGCCAGTCCATAAAGGAGGCAATCCGGCGGACATAAATAATTATAGACCAATATCAAATCTACCCATTCTATCAAAAATATTTGAAAAAATTATTTACAAACAGCTCTATTCCTACCTCGTAAAATTCGACATACTCAGCCCCTGCCAGTTTGGCTTCCGGTCCCAAAAGAGCACCAACGATGCAATCATTAGTCTCCTTGACGTAATCTACTCAGCCCTTGACAAAAATGAGTTTCCAATTGGACTCTTCATTGACCTAAGAAAAGCCTTTGATACTGTTAATCACAACTACCTCTTACTTAAACTTCAGCATTATGGAATCCGTGGCCTTGCCCTTGACTACATCCGATCCTATCTTAGTGACAGACACCAATATGTAACCATCAATGATACAACTTCTTCCACTCTACCAATTACCGTTGGAGTGCCACAGGGCAGTATCTTAGGACCTCTTCTATTTCTTATATATATAAATGATCTGCCTAATGTCTCTAATATTCTCAAACCTATATTGTTTGCTGATGATACTACCCTTATCTATTCAGACCTCAACCCACATACACTAAATAATGTTGTGAATAATGAATTAAAAAAAGTCCACTTCTGGATGTCAACGAACAAACTAACATTAAACATCGAAAAGACTTACTACATCTTATTTGGAAGCAAATCATCAAATGCAATTCAGCTACAGATAGACAATATTAACATCAGTAATAAAAATGATGGCAAGTTTCTTGGCCTATTCCTAGACAAGAGACTCAACTTCAGCACCCACATTCAACACATAACTAAGAAAGTCTCTAAACAGTGGTATACTCTCCAAAATCAGATATTATGTTCCTAACTCCGCTCTCCTCTCACTATATTATGCACTAATCTACCCCTATCTTAATTATGGTATCTGTGCATGGGGGTCTACCACTGCAAACCACCTTAAGCCCATCATCACGCAGCAAAAATCTGCTATCAGAATAATAACTAACTCAGCTTTTAGACAACATTCAGCTCCCTTGTTTAAATCTCTAAACTTGCTAAATATTAACTCCCTCCACACATTCTCTTGTGTCAACTACATTTACAAAACCCTGTTTTAAATGCAAACCATGCTCTGAAACTCTCCCTGGATGGATGTAATAGGACCCATTATCACCACACCAGAAATAAATATCTCTTTGATATCCCCAGGGTCAAACTTAATCTGTGTAAACACTCTATGCAAATTAAGGGACCTAGTCTATGGAACTCACTCCCTAGTGAATTGAAAAACTGTAAAAGTTTTGCCTTATTTAAAAACAAAACCAAAAAGTACCTGATTTCATCTTCTTAGTTTCCTACACTGAGCTTTAAATTTGCTCTGTACCTAGTGTTACCCAATCTCCTAATCTCCTAATTTTATGTATTTAACCCTACCAACCTTATCATTGTGTTCATTGCTGTCTTCTTTTATGTGCTAGCCATATGCTGTTTGTGCCTACAATTTTTGTCAACTACCATTCAAGCTGTCATTGCAATCAATCTTAGCTGCCTATGTGCTTTAATACACTGTACCTACAATTTTCTCTAATTTTTTTTCTTGCCATGTATCTGTTATCATTTTTTTAAAATTTTGCAAGTATTTACCTACTTAAAATTTTCTTAGATTAAGGACCTGCCCGAAACGCTGGAAACACAGCTGCGGCTGTACATACAAGGGCGTTACACGAGCTGATAATTACCACATTCCTATTGTATCCACACATTCCCGAATGATACCATTATATTAGTATATATATAAATAAAATAAAATAAAAGAATACAAAAAATAAACAATAAAATAGGCGTTGCCTACATTACCTCATAAATGTATCCTGGTGCCCCGCCCACCGCCCGACGTAGTCTAAATGCTCCACCAGCGACCCCAAGGACGCAACAATCATGCACATTGTTCTCTCCTGCTGACACCGAGGTCACCACACACTGCCTATATCTGGCTCTTGGTACCGGACTACTGTTCCCAGCGAGCCCAGGGAACAGTAGCCACGTAGTTTTGTATGTACTTGCTTTCTTCCATTTCCTGGCAGGCGAGTTCCTGTATGCGAGAATCCTATACGTCGCTCTATTCATACCTTAATGGCATAACTAATACAAAGCTACATCCTTTTCCCCAATTACAGGTAATACTCCTCTCACCTTGTTGAGGGAGCGAGGTGTAACCACCATATATGCAAGCGATTTGGGAAATAATCGAAGCAGTAACTCTCCAGTTAAGAATGTAGTACTCGGCTTGGGCAGTTCTAGTCGACCCAAGCGCTACAGCATTCGACACAGAGCAGCAGCAGCTACGACACGCATCCAGCTACAACGCTATCGCTCCCGATTCAGACACTCACAATTCCCAGAACGAGCCGCCACGCTCTCCGCATAGAGCTCCCGACTCCGGCCTCACTCATCAGCTCTCTCTCTGCTCCAGCTCTTCGTCCCAACGTCACGACACTGCTGTATCCAGGACTACTAAATAAATATGAAACTCACTAAACACTGTGTATCTAATTTCCAACAACGTAACTATCCGACGTGACCAGTAAGAGCTTTGCAGTGCTGCCTTTGAATCGGTGCAAATCACAGCACCATTAGTGTTTCCGTTCAAGAAACTTTAGCGCCATAATATGGCAGTTAGCTCTGTTGCTGTTGAAGAGGCATAGTCTCAATACGATGCTTTTTCTTCATTTTCGCGTTGGAAAGTATTATCATTGATTCCAAATCTAGTGTCCGAAACAGTAAGAATATATATTGGATTGTGCAGATGGTGTGGGCAATGAAGCAAGGTGTCTTGTATGCCAGTGTCTTATATCGTGCCCCAGCAAGCGTTCACTTTCCTAGCAATGCGTTCACTTCCCTAGGACAAGGACACTTTGTGTTCCTATGCAGCGTAGGCTTCGCTAGCTAAAGCGTTTGCCTTCGCTAGGTAAGCCGTTGCTTCGCTAGAGTAAGCGTTTGCTTTCGCTAGGTAAGCGTTTGCTTACGCTAGGTAAGCGGTTTTGCTTCGCTGGGCTCCAAGTGTTTGGTTCGCTAGAAAGCGTTTGCTTCCCCAGCAGGTTTGGTGGTTGGCCAGTTGGATACAAGTGTCGCAGCTCCGTACACAATTGTGACCAACATCGCACACTAAATAATATTGTACAACTTCGGTACACTCAGCTTTCGACGTTTCGCATATGTGTACGTG
>WNGS01097651.1:0-13301 GCA_020271785.1 Procambarus virginalis
TGCAAAGATGTTAGAAACAGCAGCAGCAGTAAGGAGAGGGGACAGAGACCATAAATAAAGTGTGAAAATATACTCGAGTAAATTTTTTTTAACTACTCTCGACAGTGAAGAAAAACAAATATTCAGACGATTTGAGTTAGAATCATTAATCTTACACTTTCGGTCATATTCAACAACACAAATATATACACACACACACACACATTCCTGTTGCTGTAGCAGGTGAAGAATTAGTTGTCATCTGGATTTTTCTGAGTTTCGGAGTTTCCGAGATATTTTCTATTTTGATAAAGTGAAAAATTTGGTTTGTCTTCCGAATGCACCATATTGGTAAATTTTTAATAATCTTAAAAATAGTAAATGCCACTATTTTTGCAAAATCATTACAAGATCTATTATTCTAATAAGGGTTTGATAAAATACAGTAGAATGCCTACTAGTTTTACCTGTAATAAGGTTTGATACAGATGATTATGAATATATTGAAATGCTTTTATTGTTAAGAAGCACTTTTTTAAAGAGTATTTTGTAATGAGCAGCTCTGAAAATCAGATTACAGATAATGCTACATAATACACTTCATGTGTGTATATGTTACAACAAGTGAGGTATACAGTATAATGGTATTTATGAGCAAGATGTAATTGTGTCTGACACTGTTAAATTATAAACCATTGTAAACAATTTGTTCACTTTCAAAACTTGGGTAATTACGTATGACAGTGTCAGACCACTGAGGAAGAATTGAAACAGAAATTTCCTTAAGTACTTTCATATTTCAATAATACATCTTCAGAAGGAATCATTCCTCCTGAAGATGTATTATTTAAATATTAAAGTACTTACAGAAATTCCTGGTTCAATTCTTCTTTCGTGGTCTGACACTGTCACATTTTTCACCACATGTTAATTTCCGTGATTTACACACAAATACATATACACACACAATATATATATTATATATATATATATATATATATATATATATAATATATATATATATATATATGCGGAAAAACCACAAAGAAATGCAGAAAGGGGGTGAACGTTTCGGCTTTTCAAGGCCTTTGTCAACACCAGAATGGTGTTGTTCACAGTCTGGTGTTGACAAAGGCCTTGAAAAGCCGAAACGTTCACCCCCCTTCTGCATTTCTTTGTGGTTTTTCTGCATACAAATGATCTGTGTTTAGTGATCGTCAATTGCATATATATATATATATTATATATCACTGAAAACTCACACCCCAAGAAGTGACTCGAACCCATACTCCCAGGAGCAAAGCAACTGGTAACTACAGGGCGCCTAAATCCGCTTGACCATCACGACCGGACATAAGGAAGTGATAGCCTGAGCTATATGAACCACTTCCCCGCCGGCACCTGGATGGTTATCTTGGGCATAGCATTTTATCAAATCACCTCATTTTTTGGGGCAACACGTGAGGAACACAAATGCAAACAAGCCTGAATGGTCCCCAGGACTAGATACAACTGAAAACTCACACCCCAGAAGTGACTCGAACCCATACTCCCAGGAGCAAAGCAACTGGTAACTACAGGGCGCCTTAATCCGCTTGTATCTAGTCCTGGGGACCATTCAGGCTTGTTTGCATTTGTGTTCCTCACGTGTTGCCCCCAAAAAATGAGGTGATTTGATAAAATGCTATGCCCAAGATAACCATCCAGGTGCCGGCGGGGAAGTGGTTCATATAGCTCAGGCTATCACTTCCTTATGTCCGGTCGTGATGGTCAAGCGGATTAAGGCGCCCTGTAGTTACCAGTTGCTTTGCTCCTGGGAGTATGGGTTCGAGTCACTTCTGGGGTGTGAGTTTTCAGTTGTATCTAGTCCTGGGGACCATTCAGGCTTGTTTGCATTTGTGTTCCTCACGTGTTGCCCCAAAAAAATGAGGTGATTTGATAAAATGCTATGCCCAAGATAACCATCCAGGTGCCGGCGGGGAGTGGTTCATATAGCTCAGCTATCACTTCCTTATGTCCGGTCGTGATGGTCAAGCGGATTAAGGCGCCCTGTAGTTACCAGTTGCTTTGCTCCTGGGAGTATGGGTTCGAGTCACTTCTGGGGTGTGAGTTTTCAGTTGTATCTAGTCCTGGGGACCATTCAGGCTTGTTTGCATATATAATATATATAACTACGTTAATTTTAACTCCAATAAAAAAATTGACTTCATACATAAGGAAATGGGTAGCTTTATCATTTCATAAGAAAAAAATAGAGAAAATATACTTGGCTTATTAGGCAAATCGCGCCTTGCATAGTAGGATGAGAGTGCGTTCTGGCTACTAGGTACGACATATATATAATATATATATATATATATATAGATATATAGAATATATATATATATATATATATATATATATATATATATATATATATATATATATATATATATATATATATATATATATATTATATGTCATATTATTAAATGTGACTGAAAAGTAAGATTAATAATTCTAACACGAATTTTCTCTATATTTCTTATGTTTCTTTTTACTGTCGATGGTAATTGAAAAACCAGTTCTCCAAAATTCATTTTTATTTCTAGTCTAACGCGACACTTGAGCGCGTTTCGTAAACTTATTACATTTTCAAAGACTTTAGTTTACACACACACAACTATAACTGAACAGAGTTAAACAGCTTCGATTTTATACCTGCATTTGGGTGAGGTGATATGTTTCAATAGTTTTGGATGAGGTGAAAACAAACTTTCAACACAACACAGAACACGAAACAATGGTTATAAGCTAAAGGGAAGAATATAAGTAACTACAGAGGGCCTATTGGCCCATATTTCTTGATGCTTCTATATTGGAGCGGAGTCTTGAAGTGGGTAGAATATAATTGTGCGTTAATTGGCTGTGATTGTTGGTGTTGACTTCTTAATGTGTAGTGCCTTGCAGATATCAAGCCGCCTGCTATCGCTGTATCTATCGATGATTTCCGTGTTTTTTGTTAAGACTTCTCTGGTGATGGTCTGGTTGTGGGAAGAGATTATATGTTCCTTGATAGAGCCCTGTTGCTTATGCATCGTTAATCGCCTGGAAAGAGATGTTGTCTTGCCTATATACTGAGTTCTTTGAGGCTTACAGTCCCCAAGTGGGCATTTGATGGCATAGACGACATTGGTCTCTTTCAAAGCGTTCTGCTTGTGTCTGGAGAGTTTCTCATGAGTAGTTTGGCAGTTTTCTTGGTTTTATAGTAAATCGTCAATTGTATCTTCTGATTTTTGTCTGTAGGGATAACGTTTCTATTAACAATATCTTTCAGGACCCTTTCCTCCGTTTTATGAGCTGTGGAAAAGAAGTTCCTGTAAAATAGTCTAATAGGGGGTACAGGTGATGTGTTAGTTGTCTTTTCAGAGGTTGCATGGCGTTTCACCTTCCTTCTTATGATGTCTTCAACGAAACCATTGGACGACCGAGAGACGGCTTACTGAACCTTGCAGGAATCAACCTCACTGAGTACGAAGTCACTCTCCTAAATCTGGGTATAAACTGCCACGTTATGTCCAGACCAAGTGAGATAGCCCGGAAAGTGGAGTTGGAAATCCTGTTGGACGACATATTCGACCTCGAGACACAAAAAAAGGTCACCACCAAGGGCACCTTACAAGCAGAACTTATCACAGAAGGAGGAAAGAATCGAGGCAACTACAGAAGCACCATACTGTCTCCTGAGCTCAAAGCGGCAGCTAAGAGCCCTTCGTGAGAACAAAGAGATAGTCGTCAAGAGAGTTGACAAGTCGCCAATATACGTCATTCTTAAAAAAGACGAATATCTGGCGAAAATGCACCTCATACTCTCTGACCAAACTAAATTCCAAAGAGTAACGAAAGACACTACAGCCGAATTGAAAGCACAGGTCAACAAATTGATCGAAACTGTGAACGCCACGAAATCCGCACACCACCTGCCAAAGATTATTGGAGAATACAAACCTGGATACGCATATGGAAATGTCAAGACACACAAGCCTGGAAACCCACTTCGGCCAATCATTAGCCAGATACCCACACCTACGTACAGACTGGCGAAGCGACTCAACAGCTTGCTGACTCCTTACGTCCCTTGCGCATTCAGCCTGAAGTCTCCAAAGGAATTTGTTGACTTACTGCGGGGAACACGGGCCACAGGGATAAGATCCTCGTTGGACGTAGAATCACTGTTTACCAACGTACCTGTGGATGAAACAATTGGGATGATAGCGGACAGAGTGTATCGTGATCCAGCTTGTACTCCTCTTGACATACCAGAAAGCATTCTAAGGAAACTACTCCAAGCTTGTACCAAAGAGACACCCTTCTTGAGCCCGGATGGGCACATGTATAAGCAAGAAGATGGGGTCGCCATGGGCTCTCCCCTAGGTGTCCTGTTTGCGACCTTCTACATGGGTACCATCGAACAAAATGTCTTAGTCGATATGAACTTGAAACCGGCCATATACTGCAGGTATGTTGACGACATTTTTACACAGGTACCTGATGTCAGACATCTGCAGGAGCTGAAGGAGGCGTTTGAGCAGAATTCCGGGTTGCATTTCACTTACGAGATGGAGAAGGATGGGAAACTACCCTTTCTAGGTGTAACAGTCATGGAAAGGAGCGGAGGTTTCCACACTGCAGTCTACACTAAGGAAACAAACATAGGAATGTGCCTCAATGCCAACTGTGACTGCCCAGACAGGTACAAGAGGAGTGTCGTTAACGCTTATGTCGACCGCCCTCTCAGCCACAGCTAAGGATGGAAGCAAGTCGATGAAAAACTCTGTAGGATAAGGCAGGTCTAGTCAACAACGGCTTCTCCAATGGTTTCGATGAAGACATCATAAGAAGGAAGGTGAAACGCCATGCAACCTCTGAAAAGACAACTAACACAACACCTGTACCCCTATTAGACTATTTTACAGGAACTTCTTTTCCACAGCTCATAAAACGGAGGAAAGGGTCCTGAAAGATATTGTTAATAGAAACGTTATCCCTACAGACAAAAATCAGAAGACACAATTGACGATTTACTATAAAAACCAGAAAACTGCCAACCGACTCATGAGAAACTCTCCAGACACAAAGCAGAACGCTTTGAAAGAGACCAATGTCGTCTATGCCATCAAATGCCCACTTGGGGACTGTAAGCCTCAAAGAACTCAGTATATAGGCAAGGCAACAATATCTCTTTCCAGGCGATTAATGATGCATAAGCATCAGGGCTCTATCAAGGAACATATAATCTCTTCCCACAACCAGACCATCGCCAGAGAAGTCTTAACAAAAAACACGGAAATCATCGGTAGATAAAGCGATAGCAGTCGGCATGATATCTGTGAGGCACTACAGATTAAGAAGTCAACACCAGCAATCAACAGCCAATTAATGCGACAATTTTATTTACCCATTTCAAGACTCCGCTCCAATAAAGAAGCATCAAGAAATATGGGCCAATAGGCCCTCTGCAGTTACTTATATTCTTCCCTTTAGCTTATACCCATTGTTTCGTGTTCTGTGTTGTGTTTGAAAGATTGTTTTCACCTCATCCCAACTAACTATTGTATCACCACCTCCGAAATGCAGGTATAAAATCGAAGCTGTTCAACTCTGTCCAGTTACAGTTGTGTATGTGTAACTAAAGTCTTTGAAAATGAAATATGTTTTACGAGACGCGCTCAAGTGTCGCGTCTTATATATATATATATATATATATATATATATAAGACGCGACGACTCTATATATATATATATAATATATATATATATATATATATATATATATATATATATATATATATTATATATGTATATATTATATATATATATATATATATATATATATATATATACATATATATATGTACACCAACCCCAGAAGTGACTCGAACCCATACTCCCAGGAGCAACGCAACTGGTATGTACAGGGACGCCTTAATCCGCTTGACCATCACGACCGGACATAAGGAAGTGATAGCCAGAGCTATATGAACCACTTCCCCGCCGGCACTCGGATGGTAATCTTGGGCATAGCATTTTATCAAATCACCTCATTTTTTGGGGCAACACGTGAGGAACACAAATGCAAACAAGCCTGAATGGTCCCCAGGACAAGATACAACTGAAAACTCACACCCCAGAAGTGACTCGAACCCATACTCCCAGGAGCAACGCAACTGGTATGTACAGGGACGCCTTAATCCGCTTGACCATCACGACCGGACATAAGGAAGTGATAGCCAGAGCTATATGAACCACTTCCCCGCCGGCACTCGGATGGTAATCTTGGGCATAGCATTTTATCAAATCACCTCATTTTTTGGGGCAACACGTGAGGAACACAAATGCAATTAATGAGTTGATTATTAATTAATTAATGAGGTGATTAAATTAATCATTAATGATTAAATTAATTAATTAATGAGGTGATTTGATAAAATGCTATGCCCAAGATTACCATCCGAGTGCCGGCGGGGAAGTGGTTCATATAGCTCTGGCTATCACTTCCTTATGTCTGGTCGTGATGGTCAAGCGGATTAAGGCGTCCCTGTACATACCAGTTGCGTTGCTCCTGGGAGTATGGGTTCGAGTCACTTCTGGGGTGTGAGTTTTCAGTTGTATCTTGTCTTGGGGACCATTCAGGCTTGTTTGCATTTGTGTTCCTCACGTGTTGCCCCAAAAAATGAGGTGATTTGATAAAATGCTATGCCCAAGATTACCATCCGAGTGCCGGCGGGGAGTGGTTCATATAGCTCTGGCTATCACTTCCTTATGTCCGGTCGTGATGGTCAAGCGGATTAAGGCGTCCCTGTACATACCAGTTGCGTTGCTCCTGGGAGTATGGGTTCGAGCCACTTCTGGGGTGTGAGTTTTCAGTTGTATCTTGTCCTGGGGACCATTCAGGCTTGTTTGCATATATATATATATATATATATATATATATATATATATATATATATATATATATATATATATATATATATATATATATTTTGGTAGCAGTCTTTCCTGTAGACATATATTATTAAATATGACCGAAAAGTAAGATTAATAATTCTAACACTAATTTTCTCTATATTCCTTATGTTTCTTTTTACTGGTGACGGTAAATGAAAAATTAATTCTCCAAAATTCATTTTTATTTTTAGTCTGACGCGACACTTGAGCGCGTTTCGTAAAACTTATTACATTTTCAAAGACTTTAGTTTGTTCACACAACATATGCCTGAAACAACATTGGCTCTTATACCTGCATTTGGGTGAGGTGATGTTATACAACAGTGGGGGAAACACAGAACATGGAATACGGGGTATAGATTTGTAGAAGTTGGGTACAAATAGAACTGCATGGAATATGGGGTATAGATTTGTAGAAGTTGGGTACAAATAGAACTGCAGAACTGCAGAAGATTATCAAATCACCTCATTTTGGGGGCAACACGTGAGGAACACAAATGCAAACAAGCCTGAATGGTCCCCAGGACTAGATACAACTGAAAACTCACACCCCAGAAGTGACTCGAACCCATACTCCAAGGAGCAACGCAACTGGTATGTACAGGGATGCCTTAAACCATAAGTGGTTCATATAGCCTCGGCTATCACTTCCTTATGTCCGGTCGTGATGGTCAAGTGGTTTAAGGCATCCCTGTACATACCAGTTGCGTTGCTCCTGGGAGTATGGGTTCGAGTCACTTCTGGGGTGTGAGTTTTCAGTTGTATCTAGTCCTGGGGACCATTCAGGCTTGTTTGCATTTGTTTCCTCACGTGTTGCCCCCAAAAATGAGGTGATTTGATAAAATGCTATGCCCAAGATAACCATCCAGGTGCCGGCGGGGAAGTGGTTCATATAGCCTCGGCTATCACTTCCTTATGTCCGGTCGTGATGGTCAAGTGGTTTAAGGCATCCCTGTACATACCAGTTGCGTTGCTCCTGGAGTATGGGTTCGAGTCACTTCTGGGGTGTGAGTTTTCAGTTGTATCTAGTCCTGGGGACCATTCAGGCTTGTTTGCATTTGTGTTCCTCACGTGTTGCCCCAAAAAATGAGGTGATTTGATAAAATGCTATGCCCAAGATAACCATCCAGGTGCCGGCGGGGAAGTGGTTCATATAGCCTCGGCTATCACTTCCTTATGTCCGGTCGTGATGGTCAAGTGGTTTAAGGCATCCCTGTACATACCAGTTGCGTTGCTCCTGGGAGTATGGGTGCGAGTCACTTCTGGGGTGTGAGTTTTCAGTTGTATCTAGTCCTGGGGACCATTCAGGCTTGTTTGCATTTGTGTTCCTCACGTGTTGCCCCAAAAATGAGGTGATTTGATAAAATGCTATGCCCAAGATAACCATCCAGGTGCCGGCGGGGAAGTGGTTCATATAGCCTCGGCTATCACTTCCTTATGTCCGGTCGTGATGGTCAAGTTTAAGGCATCCCTGTACATACCAGTTGCGTTGCTCCTGGGAGTATGGGTTCGAGTCACTTCTGGGGTGTGAGTTTTCAGTTGTATCTAGTCCTGGGGACCATTCAGGCTTGTTTGCATTTGTGTTCCTCACGTGTTGCCCCAAAAAATGAGGTGATTTGATAAAATGCTATGCCCAAGATAACCATCCAGGTGCCGGCGGGGAAGTGGTTCATATAGCCTCGGCTATCACTTCCTTATGTCCGGTCGTGATGGTCAAGTGGTTTAAGGCATCCCTGTACATACCAGTTGCGTTGCTCCTGGGAGTATGGGTTCGAGTCACTTCTGGGGTGTGAGTTTTCAGTTGTATCTAGTCCTGGGGACCATTCAGGCTTGTTTGCATTTGTGTTCCTCACGTGTTGCCCCAAAAAATGAGGTGATTTGATAAAATGCTATGCCCAAGATAACCATCCAGGTGCCGGCGGGGAAGTGGTTCATATAGCCTCGGCTATCACTTCCTTATGTCCGGTCGTGATGGTCAAGTGGTTTAAGGCATCGAGTCACTTCTGGGGTGTGAGTTTTCAGTTGTATCTAGTCCTGGGGACCATTCAGGCTTGTTTGCATTTGTGTTCCTCACGTGTTGCCCCAAAAAATGAGGTGATTTGATAAAATGCTATGCCCAAGATAACCATCCAGGTGCCGGCGGGGAAGTGGTTCATATAGCCTCGGCTATCACTTCCTTATGTCCGGTCGTGATGGTCAAGTGGTTTAAGGCATCCCTGTACATACCAGTTGCGTTGCTCCTGGGAGTATGGGTGCGAGTCACTTCTGGGGTGTGAGTTTTCAGTTGTATCTAGTCCTGGGGACCATTCAGGCTTGTTTGCATTTGTGTTCCTCACGTGTTGCCCCAAAAAATGAGGTGATTTGATAAAATGCTATGCCCAAGATAACCATCCAGGTGCCGGCGGGGAAGTGGTTCATATAGCCTCGGCTATCACTTCCTTATGTCCGGTCGTGATGGTCAAGTGGTTTAGGCATCCCTGTACATACCAGTTGCGTTGCTCCTGGGAGTATGGGTTCGAGTCACTTCTGGGGTGTGAGTTTTCAGTTATATATATATTAAATATGACCTAAAAAGTAAGATTAATAATTCTAACACGAATTTTCTTGATCTTCCTTATGTTTCTTTTTCTGTTGACGGTAAATGAAAAATCAATTCTCCAAAATTCATTTTTATTTCTAGTCTGACACGACACTTGAGCGCGTTTCGTAACTTATTACATTTTCAAAGACTTTAGTTTACACACTCACAACTTATAACTGAACAGCATTGACTCTTTTATACCTGCATTTGGGTGAGGTGATATAATACAATAGTTTGGATGAGGTGAAAACAAACTTTCAACAAAACACAGAACACGGAAATAAGGTATAAGTTAAAGGGAAGAATAGAACTGTAACTGCAGACGGCCTATTGGCCCATATTTCTTGATGCTTCTATATTGGAGCGGAGTCTTGAAGTCGGTAGAATATAGTTGTGCATTAATTGGCTGTTGATTGCTGGTGTTGACTTCTTGATGTGTAGTGCCTCGCAGATGTCAAGCCGTCTGTTGTCGCTGTATCTATCAATGATTTCTGTGTTGTTTGCTAAGATTTCTCTGGAGATGGTTTGGTTGTGGGAAGAGAATATATGTTCCTTAATGGAGCCCTGTTGCTTATTCATCGTTAAACGCCTGGAAAAAGATGTTGTTGTCTTGCCTATATACTGAGTTTTTTGAGGCTTACAGTCCCCAAGAGGGGATTTGAAGGCATAGACGACGTTGGTCTCTTTTACAGCGTTCTGCTCAGTGTCTGGTCCAGACACTGAGCAGAACGCTCTAAAAGACACCAACGTTGTCTATGCCTTCAAATGACCTCATGGGGACTGTAAGACGACGTTGGTTTATAGTACTGGCTCGGGTACTAGCATGGTGGCAAACCTTTGAACCTTTTCCAGTTTAGTCTTATGCTTGACTAGATATGGACTCCATGCTGGAGTCCACTACCACCCACAGGATGGGTATGGGGTCCACTACCACCCACATGATGGGCATGGGGTCAACTACCACCAACAGGAGGAGTATGGGTTCCACCACAAACAGAATGTGTATAGGGTCGACCACAATCCATAGAATAGGTGTGGGGTCCACAACTACTTACAGGATGGGTATGCGGTCCACTACCATCCACAGGATAGGCATGGGGTCAACTACCACCCACAGGATCGGTATGGGTTCCATTACCGACCACAGGATGGTTATGGGTCCAATATCACCCACAGGATGGGTATAGGGTCCACTACCACCCACAGGATAGGCATGGGTCAACTACCACCCACAGGATCGGTATGGGGTCCATTACCGACCACAGGATGGTTATGGGGTCCAATACCACCCACAGGATGGGTATAGGGTCCACTACCACCCACAGGATAGGCATGGGGTACACTACCGCCCACAGGATAGGTATGGGGTCCACTACCGCCAGCAGGATAGGTACGGGATCCACTACCTCCCACACGACGGGTATGGGGTCCACGTCCGCTCACAGGATAGGTATGGGGTCCACCGCCCTCAAGATGTGTATGGGGATGCACTACCACCCAGAGGATGGGTATTGGGTCCACTACCGCCCACAGAATGGATGTGGGGTCCACTACCACCCACAAGATGGGTATTGGGTCCACTACCACCAACAGGATGGGTATGGGATCCAGTACCAACCACAGGATGTGTATGAGGTCCTCCCCCACAGGATAGGTATGGGTCCACCGCTAACAGTATGAGTATGGGGTCTACTATGACCTATAGGATTGGAATGGGTCCACCACCTCCCACATGATAGGTATAGGGTCAACTACCGCCAACAGGATTGGTATGGCGTCCACTATCGCCCAAAGGATGGGTGTAGGGTCCACTACCACTCACAGAATGGGTATGGGGTCTTACGCCAATGGGATGGGTATGTGGTGCACTACCACCCACAGGATGGGTATTGGGTCCACTACCGCCCACAAGATGGGTAGGGGTCAACTACCACCCACTGGATGGGAATGGGGTCCACTACCACAAAGAGGAAAGGTATGGGGTCCACTACCACCCACTGGATGGGTATGGGTTTCCACTACCGCCGACAGGATAGGTATGGGGTCGACTATCACCCACAGGATGGGTATGGGGTCCACTACCGCCCAAAAGATGGGTATCGGGTCCAAGTCCACCAATAGCTTTGGTATGGGGTCCAATACCACCCACAGGATGGGTATGGGATCCACTACCACCCACATGATGGGTATGGGGTCAACTACCACCAACAGGAGGAGTATGGGTCCACCGCCAACAGGATGGGTATAGGGTCGACCACAATCCACAGGATAGGTATGGGGTCCACAATTGCTTACAGGATGTGTATGCAGTCCACTACCACCCACAGGATGGGTGTGGGGTCCACTACCGCCCACAGGAGGGGTATGGGGTCCACTAACACCCACAGGATGGGTATGGGGACCGCTACCGCCCTCAGGATGGGTGTGGGGTCCACTACCACCCACAGGAGGGGTATGGGGTGCACTACCGCTCATAGGATGGGTATTGGGCCCACTACCAACCACAGGACGGGTATGGGGGTCCACTATCACCCACAGGATGAGTATGGGGTCCACTACCACCCACAGGATGGGAATGGGGATCCACTACCACAAACAGGAAGGGTATGGGGTCCACTACCGGCCACAGGATGGGTATGGGGTCCACCACCTCCCACAGGATGTGTATGGGGTCCACTACCACCCACAGGATGAGTATGGGGTCCACTACCACCTACAGAATGGGTGGACCTGAGACAGGTCCACCGCCCGCAGGATGGGTATTGGGTTCACTGCCGCCCAATGGATAGGTATTGGGTCCATTACAACCCACAGGATGGGTATGGGGTCCACTACCGCCCACATGTTGAATATGGGTTCCACTACCACCCACAGGATGGGAATGGTGTCCACTTCCGCCCAAAGGATGGGTATGGGGTCCACCAAAGCAAAAGGAAACTACGAAGTTCGCATAGCAGGGCAAGCGAAGACAAATCCTAAAGGTTTCTTTCAGGTATATCGAACTAAGACTAGGTAAAGGATAGGTCCATTAAAAACTGAGACAGGTCAAATAACGGATAATGACGAGGAGATGAGTAGTACATAGAACATAAGAACAAAGGCAGCTGCAGAAGGCCTATTGGCCCATACGAGGCAGCTCCTATTTATAACCACCCAATCCCACTCATATATATGTCCAACCCTCGCTTGAAACAATCGAGGGACCCCACCTCCACAATGTTACGCGGCAATTGGTCCACAAATCAACACCCTGTTACTGAACCAGTATTTACCCAAGTCTTTCCTAATCTAAACTTATCCAATTTATACCCAATGTTTCGCGTTCTGTCCTGTGTTGATACTTTCAATACCCTTTTATCCCCTTGTTATGTCCATTCATCACTTGTAAACCTCTATCATGTCACCCCTAACTCTTCGCCTTTCCAGTGAATGCAAATTAAGCTTTGGTAATCTTTCTTCATATGAAAGATTTCTAATTTGGGGAATTAACTTAGTCATCCTACCGCTGGGACACGTTCATTGAATTTATATCCATTCTATAATATGGCGACCAAAACTGAACTGCATATCTAAATGGGGCCTAACCAGAGCAAGATATAGCTTGAGAATCACACCAGGTGTCTTGTTACTTACGCTGCGATTACTAATCCGAGTGTCCCTATTGCCTTATTACGAACATTTATGCATTGATCCTTTTGTTTTAAATTCTTACTAATTATAACTCCCAGATCCCTTTCGCAATCCGACTTCGCAA
>WNGS01097656.1:0-11090 GCA_020271785.1 Procambarus virginalis
TATGTATATATTATTATATATATATAGATATATATTATATATATAATATTAAATAATATGTAGGTATGTATATTATAATATAATATTATATATATATATATATATTAATATATATATATATATATATATATATATATATATTATATATATATATATATATGCAATTGACGATCACTAAACACTGATCATTTGTATGCGGAAAAACCACAAAGAATTGGAGAAAGGGGGTGAACGTTTTGGCTTGTTAAGGCCTTTGTCAACACACTGACTGAGGACAAGAGAGAAGATACAGGTCAGCACCTAGACCTGACCAACCCATCCCTAGGAAAGGATTACCAGAAACAGGAAAGGTCAAAGAGGATTAAGCGGTCAGAGAATTAAGGATGAAAGATTAAGGAAAAGCCTCATGAACACACAATAAATGAATATACAATTGTAATGAGACATTGTATGCCTCAATTTCAAAGTTTTTTCTTAAACTGTTGTGTAATATTGTAACTTAGAACTGGGTCAAGTTTGTACATACCAGTACTAACATTGAGAAGATTTGGACATTGACTAATTAGCGCAGACTCGATTAAATTCCGTTCCACAAAGCCATTGCAATTGGCAATGCTTTTCGCCCCATCCCAATTAATAGTGTGATCACACAAACTTGTATGTAGATACAAAGCATTAGACGTTTGGGCAGTTCTTATACTACAAGCATGTTGGGACATACGCAATTGTAAGGATTTTCCTGTTTGTCCAAGGTACACAGACTCACAATCATTGCAGGGAATCGAATACACACAACCTGCTGTACCAGGGGAGTTTTTTATTAAATTAGACTTGATCGTATTATTAGTGAACACCAAATTGATATTAAGGGTCTTAAAAACTGGGGAAAGTTTCTCAAATCCCATCGCATAAGGTACCACCAATGATTTTCTATTTTCTGGTTTCGCTTTGGAGACATTATTATAAAACGTACGTTTAGCATTCCCAAACGAACAATCCAAAAACATCTTAGGGTACTGTAAACTTTTCCCAATTTCATATATTTTAGCTATCTCTTCATCAAAAAACTCAGGGCTGCATACCCTCAAAGCTCGAAGAAACATTCCTGAAAATACTGCCTGTTTAACTTTACTATGATGATTCGAATAATAATGAACAAACGACCCCACGTTGGTAGGTTTTCTATACACATTAAATTTGAACCTTCTATTGACTATGAATCATAATGTCCAAAAATGGAAGAGTACCATTCTCCTCATTTTCGCATGTGAATTTTATTGAAGGTACCAAAGAATTAAGTTCATTAAGAAAAACAATTTGGTCTTGGTCACTCGGCCATAAGCACAAAATATCGTCGACATACCTAAACCAGACTACATTAGAGGGGATAATCCTGGATAAGATCTTTGTTTCGAAGAACTCCATATACAAATTGCTCAAAACGGGGGAAAAGGGATTGCCCATAGCCATACCAAATGTTTGTTTGAAAAATTTTCCATTGAAACTGAAATAATTGTCTTTTATACATAATTTGATAAGTTCCAACACATTATTGGTCTGCAAGCTCAAATTATATTTAGGCAGTTCCTCATGTAGGTATTCTAACAAATCATCAACAGGTACTTTAGTGAATAAAGCAGTCACGTCAAAACTTACTAGTTTAAAGTCAAAATTCAAATTTAGTGTGGATAGCTTATTAATTAAGTCTACATTGTTAGTTAAGTGCGAGTTAGAAATAGTACCAACGATAGGGGATAAAACTTTAACCAACCACTTAGAAAGTTTATAAGCCGCCGAACCAACTGAACTAATAATCGGTCTAACTGGATTATGAGGTTTATGGGTTTTTATAAGACCATACATATAAGGTAGAGAGGGAGATCGACTTGTTAGCCTAGAAATCAATTCTTTATCGCCTTTGCACAAAGTTTTGAGAGTTTTGTTAAAATGTGCGATCACTTTTTCAGTAGGATCTCTGTTAACCAATAGGTAAGTACTGTATCCCTATCTTCCAAAAGTAACTCCATTTTTCGAACATAGTCATCCTTATTCATAATAACTACTGCATTTGACTTATCAGCCTTGGTAATATGTAATGAATTATCTTTTTTGAGGTTTTTGAACGCATGAATAAATCGACTTGGACAATTAGGTACAGAATTGTTAAGTAAAACACCATACATCATACCTTTGCACACATTAATATCTTCAACTGAGACATCACTATACTTTTCGAGATTACAGAAACCTTTGGCAATATCTACAAAATTAACTGTCCCGTTAGACGTGGCAAAGCTCAGGCCATATCCTAATGCAGTAATCGTGTTGTTATCAAGTTGTCTATCCGAGAGGTTGATGACAAAATCACGGTTGAAGTGTTTACTCCAGTTACTTTGTTGAATAAGTCTCTTCAATTTTAAATCCAGTTTAGTACTCACCTTTCTGTAGGTAGATCTCAGAATAGTGTAACAATAATCCATCAAACAGCGGTTCCATTCAGGCGGAATGGCTTGGAGAAAGGCATACTTACAATTATCCACCACTTTAAAACATTCACGCACTTGTAATTTAAGTAAATCGATGTTTTTCTTAAGCACTATGCGGGGAATCTCATCAAACGGCTGATCTGATAATTTAAGAACTGTGGGAGTATGTCTCCCAAGATGCTCCCACAGCTGACTTGAATGGCATTGCAGTGCACAGTGCACTGATCTTCGTGCACAAAAGCTATCTCTCTTAATCCTGGATAGTGATCTGGCATGTTGGGTATCTCCAGAATGCCCACTTAACCAGGAACACTGTAAAAATACGTAGGCCGCCGTATGTCCAGACAGGAAGTAGATACAGGAAAGTGTTAAGCATACCGTCCATAGGGTCAGTGAGTACATGGCCTGGAGGAGAGTGTGAGAGGGGAAGGCGCCAGCAGCGTCTGACCTCTGGGGTCAACCGGCGCGAGCGGAATAACAGCTATGACGTGTTCATGACGTCACTCCTGCTACTGCTCATCGAACGAGCTAATATGATTGGTTCCCGCTCATTTGCTGCAATGCTATTGGTCAATTGTAACTCCTTTTGTGTTGTGTGCCACGAGATGCCCGGCACCCTTGCAAACTCATTCACGTGAGAGAGACCATACGAAGAGGACGTGTTCTGTTCTACCGGCCAATAGACTGATCACCGTCTATCCCTCACCGTCAAGTTAACTCAGCGTCTTTGCGATATACCACACACTCGCCAGAATCACGAGTGCGAATATATTGTTTAGAAGCCTAAAGTGACAAATCTCCAGAGCGAAACAGACTGGTATCAGGTAACCCCTGGTGACAAAGATCGTCGTGAGTGACCTAGAGTGAACTAAGGCAGTGCCGCCGCCTAAGTAATCTGTGTGTGACATTACCACAGTGTACAGTGTAGTGCATGGTACCGCCACTCATCTTGAGCGTGTACCTCAGTACCTCGAGCGCCCGCCGCCGCCCTCACTCCTACGTGACGTCACCACCTTAGCACCGCCAGTGCCAGTGTGTGCGCGTGTGTCTGTCTGTTAAGCATACAGCACGCCCTACTCACGAAATCATCTCAAGATACTGCGAGTACCCTCCGTGTCTACGAGCGAAACCAGCTATCAGGCCACCTACGAGTGCTTGTATAAACGAGTCTGAGTGAGTGCGTAAGGAAAGGTACCTTATCTGTAAGTACAAGATCTTGTCATTGTTTTATTGTGTCTGTGTTGATCTGAGGGATCAACCACAGTTCTCACCTTCTTATACCTGTCGCAGGTTATAGGTGAATCGACGGTGAATGCGTGTTTATCTGTGTGGTATCACGGCATTTCACTCGTCTGTGAATGTGAGCTTCACATACACCACACATTTAGTTATTGTGTGATTATTATTGTGTTTATTGCATATCATCATTACCGAGTATCCGGTTGGAACTCTTGTGATCCCTTTGCATACCGGCAGTTAGGTTGCCGTGTTAGTGATTGGCTGTCAACTGTGTTAAGTTAGGTGTTTCTCCACGAGTGGATACGAGTCGATTAGCCAGACGTCAAGAGTCTCGCTAATGCAACCATAGCTTTGCTGACGCCAATCGAAAGTAAATCAAGCACCCTGTGTATTAGTGGTTAAGTTAGTAAATAAACTACTGTTAAGCTTTATGCGGTGTTTCCGTTGAACCACTTCTGAATACTGCCAATATTACTCAAGCCTTCAGCTCTAAGTGTCTTCAACACCGAGTTGCCTGTAAGTCACTAAACTATAAATTTGATGAGGACCCTAGGAGTCCCTTAAAGTGTTACATCATTGAGGAGATTCCAACGACCAACGTGGAGCAGGACCAGGTGAGGCTAGTCTGAGAAGAGACCCACAAGGACTCTAACTCGACCTTGCTCCCAGGCCCTGTACGGTTGCTCTCGTATTTTCTATTTTGCTAATTCCGACAGCTTCGTGAAGCGTCTGCCACATGTACATTGGCGACGTACGCATTGCAGTCGTGACAGCAAAAAAAAAGAAAACCCCCACATCTGGCGCCCAACGTGTTAGGCTTAGTTGGAACCTATGAGCTAGGTTGTACAGTAAAATTTCGCACTTAAATTTTCCCTGAAAATTCAAAAGTGACGAGCAGTATTCAGAGGATGTTTAACACCCTGTTAGGTACACACACCACCAGTATGTCTGAGTGTGTAGAGTACAAACAGCGCTACCTGCATCTTCACTTGGCCTTGACCGCTCGTAGACCTGACGACTACGACACTCTTACTGAACAAGAGTGTAAGGAACGAGTGGAACAGCACATGAGGGCCGTGGAAGAGGTGATGCTACAAGCACACATGCAGGGTAGTGCTGAGGTGGCGTGCACGAGTCTCATCACACTGGATGAAGCTATCGGTGGTGAGACCCCAGTGAGAGATAACACAGTGGGAGAGACCCCAGTGAGAGACAACTTGGAGGTAGAGACCCCTGTGGGTGACGTCACCGAGAATGATGTCACTAGAATCACGCGCGCTGCGGAAGAAAACGGAGTCACGCGGGAATCTAGCCCTTTAAATACTCCGTTGGGGGGATTCTATGGGGAAGAATCTCGGCCCAAAAGGTCCTTGTGGACGACACCAACTCAAAGAGTAGGTATTACAGGCTCGCAATTATTCACCTTAGAGGAATACCGTAACCAAGTTAGGGAGTTGGGATTCGAAGGGAATAAAGTAGCAGAGCAAGCTATGAAACTCTGGACTGATCAGCAGGACAGAGAAAGCAAACTGTGGACTGATCAGCAAGAGAGAGAAAACAAACGCTGGACTGATCAGCAGAACCGAGAAAGTACTGAACGCATAGCTCGCATGCAGTTGCAAGCAAGGCAGGATGACCAGACAAGTGGTCGTTCAACGGAGACTAACGTTGAACAAGGTAAGACTGTCAAACTACCTAAACTAGCTAACTTTGATGAGAGGGACGACTCGATGGATGCATACATCAAGCGTTTCGAAGGTCACGCCGCTGATTGCGGGTGGGAAAGATCAAAGTGGGCACTCGCTCTTAGTGCATTGTTAAAGGGTAGGGCATTAACTATCTACCACAGTCTGGGTCCGCACCAGCGCGGAGATTACGAGGCATTGACAACAGCGCTGCTGAACGGTTTTGGCATAACTGCAGACCGGATGCTAGAGAATTTCCGTAGGGCTCAATTGCAAAAAGGTGAGACATATGTGCTCATGTTACAGCGGTTAGAATCGAGTCTAAACCGTTACTGTGAACTCATGGAGACTGCTCCTGGGAGCATGGAGTTCTATCAACTGATGATTCGTGAACAGTTCTTAGAAGCATGCGAATCGTCTCTGCGTGTCAAGCTCAAAGAGCAAGAAATTGTGTCAAATCTGTCTATGGCCAAGCAAGCTGATCTGTGGGCTGGGGCCAGGAGACAGGTGAAAGGGGTGAAGCCGCACGAGAAGCATCATGCTACAGGTATTGGCGATAGAGCTAAGCTTAAGACTGGTGTGTCGGGGGAGCAGGGAAACTCCTCCAACAAGCAGGTGCACAAGTGCTACACCTGTGGTAAGCCAGGTCATCGTGCAGCTGATTGCAAGGTAAAACCGAAATCAGGTTACATAGCAGGTGTGAGCTCAAGTGGTAAGAATCATCCCAACGTCAGAAAGGATCCACTAGCTTGGACCCTTGAGGTGGTGGACGGAAATGTTAACGGAAAATCGGCGAAAATCTTCCGTGACAAAGGCGCCACTACTCACATGGTAAGAAAGAGCCTAGTACAGCCAGGATCTGAGACAGGTAGACATGTCTATGTCAAATTCCCAAATGGCTATACTAAAGAGATGGTGGAGGTGTATGTGTGGGTCGACACACCTTACATCAAAGGTAAAATCCGTGCCGTTCAACAGGAACGTGCTGTATATGGACTTTTATTGGGAAATGTTCCGGGAGTCTCTGATTGCCCGAGTCCGCCCTCAAAGAAAACGGGGGAGAGTAAGGCGCGCAGCTGCCGTCAGTCAGCTGATGCCAAGGACGACTCGACTGGGGATGACGTCACAGGGAGTGACCACAGGGAGTGACCACACCCTCACCCAGTGAAGTATAAGGGAGAGAAAGCAAAAGAACACATGCTCCAACGCTACGAGGACCCTCCTGCAGATGGATCCAACAAGCCGAAGAAGCATGTAAGACGTAAAAACAGGAGAGGACCGCAGGGCTCGACATCGACAGGGCCGATCGACCACCCTCTGCTCTCAGCAACGATCGCCGGTGTCTCAGTGATAACCGCCGACGAGGAGGAAGGTCAGCCAGGTCTCTTCAATCAACAGCAGCAGGAGACACACCGAGATGTTAAGGTTGATGATCAGCTGTCTGAAGATCAAGTCGACCAGGTTACTCGACTGGTAGCAGAGTACAAGGAGGTACTCTCTGACGTCACTAAGGTAGCAAAAGTAGAGGGTTACCGCATACCTTTGCTAGAGCAGCAAGCGGTACGAACAAAACCATATCCTGTTCCTCATCACCTTGTACCACAGGTGAGAGAAGAACTGGCATCTATGATTAATGCGGGAGTAATAGAGAAGTCGACCTCACCGTACTCAAGCCCGATGGTGTTAGTGAAGAAGCCTGGGGGAGGTGTGCGCATCTGCCTCGACTTCAGGAAGTTGAACTCCATCATAGAGTTTGATGCTGAACCGATGTTCAATCAAAATGAGATCTTCTCGAGGTTAGCTTCCAGTTGCTATTTCTCCAAGCTTGATCTGACAAAAGGATTTTGGCAGATTCCATTACATGAAGACAGTAAGCGCTGCACTGCCTTCATGACAAGCGAAGGTCTCTTCCAGTTCACAGTTCTTCCGTTTGGACTGGTGAACGCCCCAGCCGTGTTCAACAGAACTATGCGCAAAGTCTTGGGGGGAATTACTGGAGTAGAAGTGTTCGTGGACGATGTGCTCATCCACTCTGCTACGTGGGAAGAACATCTGACCTTGCTAAGGCAGGTGTTGACAAGACTACAAGAAGTAGGAATGGTTGCAAAACCCACTAAGTGTGAGTTGGGGTGCAAGGAGGTCAGGTACCTTGGTCACGTGATAGGGGGAGGGTTCACCAGGCCGCTGCCTGAGAAGATCACCAAGATCAGTGAAGCCGCTCCACCCGCCACCAAGACTCAGGTTAAGTCATTCCTGGGACTGGCAGGGTACTACAGAACTTTCATTCCCAATTTCACGTCTATAGCAACTCCGCTAACTAATCTCACCAAGAAGAATGCACCTGTTAGAGTACGTTGGACAGAAATGGAGAACTCAGCATTCTCGACGCTCAAGAAGAAGCTGACTGAAGCACCCATCCTTAGACTACCAGATTCTACCAGGGAGTACATCCTTCGGACAGATGCCTCAAATACAGGTATTGGTGCTGTACTCATGCAAGAGTACGACGGTGAAATCTGGCCAGTTGCGTACTCCAGTCGTAAACTGAGCAATGCTGAGCAGAAGTACTCCACTGTAGAAAAGGAACTCCTTGCTGCTGTCGTGGGAGTAAGGAAATTCTACCAGTATCTCTATGGTAAGCGTTTCACGTTTCAAGTAGATCACCAACCCCTCAGCCACATCGGTACGCTTAAAAACGCCAACCCTAGAATAATGCGCTGGGTGTTGTTCCTTCAACAGTTCACATTCCGCGTGGTTTACATAAAGGGAGCCGACAACGTAGGTGCTGACTGGTTGAGTAGGTCAGGGGTGATTAACGAGACGTCGAACGAGGGAGACATGAGCGAGGAAACGCAACGCGCATCACCGGACACTGGTTCCCAGTGTGTCTCTGATGTTTCAGGCATGACACAGGTGGAGAGAGGCAGTGGACAGACCAGCGCCACTCAGGGTTTCGAGGCGTTGAGCCGACCCAGACCTGGAGCTACGTCCAACCACAGTGCCTGCTCAAAACCTGAACAGATAGCCACATGTGATCCGGTGACTGAAGAAATTCCTCACTTACCAGAAGAGAATAGTCTAGACGAGGCCCCGCCTCGCCTAGCTGTATAGAAAACGGGGTCCGCTGGACCCGGCCGCGCAAAGTGCACTCAGTTTGTGCACGTGTGTTGTCAGCGGTTTGAGTTGAACGAGCGCCACGCTGTGGAGCTCGATCTTTGTTGGGGGGTGATGTGGGAGTATGTCTCCCAAGATGCTCCCACAGCTGACTTGAATGGCATTGCAGTGCACAGTGCACTGATCTTCGTGCACAAAGCCTATCTCTCTTAATCCTGGATAGTGATCTGGCATGTTGGGTATCTCCAGAATGCCCACTTAACCAGGAACACTGTAAAATACGTAGGCCGCCGTATGTCTAGGCAGGAAGTAGATACAGGAAGTTAAGCATACTACCAAAGGGTCAGTGAGTACATGGCTGGTGGAGAGTGAGAGAGGGGAAGGCGCCAGCAGCGTCTGACCTCTGGGGTCAACCGGCGCGATGCGGAATAACAGCTATGACGTGTTCATGACGTCACTCCTGCTACTGCTCATCGAACGAGCTAATATGATTGGTTCCCGCTCATTTGCTGCAATGCTATTGGTCAATTGTAACTCCTTTTGTGTTGTGTGCCACGAGATGCCCGGCACCCTTGCAAACTCATTCACGTGAGAGAGACCATACGAAGAGGACGTGTTCTGTTCTACCGGCCAATAGACTGATCACCGTCTATCCCTCACCGTCAAGTTAACTCAGCGTCTTTGCGATATACCACACACTCGCCAGAATCACGAGTGGGAATATATTGTTTAGAAGCCTAAAGTGACAAATCTCCAGAGCGAAACAGACTGGTATCAGGTAACCCCTGGTGACAAAGATCGTCGTGAGTGACCTAGAGTGAACTAAGGCAGTGCCGCCGCCTAAGTAATCTGTGTGTGACATTACCACAGTGTACAGTGTAGTGCATGGTACCGCCACTCATCCTGAGCGTGTACCTCAGTACCTCGAGCGCCCGCCGCCGCCCTCACTCCTACGTGACGTCACCACCTTAGCACCGCCAGTGCCAGTGTGTGCGCGTGTGTCTGTCTGTTAAGCATACAGCACGCCCTACTCACGAAATCATCTCAAGATACTGCGAGTACCCTCCGTGTCTACGAGCGAAACCAGCTATCAGGCCACCTACGAGTGCTTGTATAAACGAGTCTGAGTGAGTGCGTAAGGAAAGGTACCTTATCTGTAAGTACAAGATCTTGTCATTGTTTTATTGTGTCTGTGTTGATCTGAGGGATCAACCACAGTTCTCACCTTCTTATACCTGTCGCAGGTTATAGGTGAATCGACGGTGAATGCGTGTTTATCTGTGTGGTATCACGGCATTTCACTCGTCTGTGAATGTGAGCTTCACATACACCACACATTTAGTTATTGTGTGATTATTATTGTGTTTATTGCATATCATCATTACCGAGTATCCGGTTGGAACTCTTGTGATCCCTTTGCATACCGGCAGTTAGGTTGCCGTGTTAGTGATTGGCTGTCAACTGTGTTAAGTTAGGTGTTTCTCCACGAGTGGATACGAGTCGATTAGCCAGACGTCAAGAGTCTCGCTAATGCAACCATAGCTTTGCTGACGCCAATCGAAAGTAAATCAAGCACCCTGTGTATTAGTGGTTAAGTTAGTAAATAAACTACTGTTAAGCTTTATGCGGTGTTTCCGTTGAACCACTTCTGAATACTGCCAATATTACTCAAGCCTTCAGCTCTAAGTGTCTTCAACACCGAGTTGCCTGTAAGTCACTAAACTATAAATTTGATGAGGACCCTAGGAGTCCCTTAAAGTGTTACATCATTGAGGAGATTCCAACGACCAACGTGGAGCAGGACCAGGTGAGGCTAGTCTGAGAAGAGACCCACAAGGACTCTAACTCGACCTTGCTCCCAGGCCCTGTACGGTTGCTCTCGTATTTTCTATTTTGCTAATTCCGACAGCTTCGTGAAGCGTCTGCCACATGTACATTGGCGACGTACGCATTGCAGTCGTGACAGCAAAAAAAAGAAAACATCCCACAAGAACGCTGTTGGGTAATAATGAACGGGGTGGCACTTGTTCACTGAGGCATTTTCGAAGAAAACTGAGGCGAAGTTTTAAGGAAGGAGATTTCACTAAAGCAGAACGAAGTTTAGTAACAAAAGGCTTAAGAGAAGGGTAAAGAGGGAGAAGGAGAGAAACTGGCACGTGGTATCCATTGATGCACTAAACACTGATCATTTGTATGCGGAAAAACCACAAAGAATTGGAGAAAGGGGGGTGAATGTTTCGGCTTGTTAAGGCCTTTGTCAACACACTGAGGACAAGAGAGAAGATACAGGTCAGCACCTAGACCTGACCAACCCATCCCTAGGAAAGGATTACCAGAAACAGGAAAGGTCAAAGAGGATTAAGCGGTCATAGAATTAAGGAAGAAAGATTAAGGAAAAGCCTCATGAACACACAATAAATGAATATACAATTGTAATGAGACATTGTATGCCTCAATTTCAAAGTTTTTCTTAAACTGTTGTGTAATATAGTAACTTAAAACTGGGTCAAGTTTTTAAATACCAGTACTAACATTGAGACGATTTGGACATTGACTAATTAGCGCA
>WNGS01097657.1:0-10739 GCA_020271785.1 Procambarus virginalis
CGCTTGTGGCGCCTTAGCCAGTACGTGCCCCTGGTGTTCTGGTGCCCCGGTGCCCTTACCTTGCTGCCTTGCTGCCTTGATGCCCCGGTGTTCTGGTGCCCTGGTTCCCTTGTGCCTTGCTGCCCTGGTGTCCTGGTGCCCTGGTGCCTTGATGCCCTGGTGACCTGGTGCCTTGATGCCCTGGTGCCCTGGTGCCCTTGTGCCTTGATGTCCTGGTGCCCTGGTGCCCTGGTGCCCTGGTGCCTTGATGGCCTGGTGACCTGGTGCCCTGGTGCTCTGGTGCCTTGATGTCCTGGTCAAGCTTCACTGCAAAACGTGAGTTTTTGCATTAACAGCCGCTTGGTCCTACAAAATAATATTAGATAAATACTTAGATGTACAAAATTTTGTCCCTAATATTATTATTTTTGCAAGAAGAAGAAAAAAAATATTGGAAGAAACAATCTAAAAGAATTTTGATCAGATATACACAAAAATATAGAAAGTTACACTGATAGACAAGTATATAATCCTCGTCCAAACACAGACTGCGCGAGGCAGCAGGAGACCCCAGGTATTCAGTCAAGAATTTAGATTAGATGACAAACGCAGCGTGGTAGACTGTAACAAAATTTCGGAGCGAGAGGTACAGGATTGGACTTTATTTGATTTTCTACATTGTGTCGAAATTTTTACGCGTGATGAATAGAGTTTTCGGAGAGAGAGAGAGAGAGAGAGAGAGAGAGAGAGAGAGAGAGAGAGAGAGAGAGAGAGAGAGAGAGAGAGAGAGAGAGAGAGAGATGGAGAGGAGAGATATGGAAGGGAGAGGGCAGGAATGTCACACGAGAGAGGGAGGGAAGGGAATCATCAGGAGAAAGCGTCAAGGCATTATGACTATATATCACTGGGAAGGGGTTAGGATAAGTATTTGTGATGGGACGGGTGAAAGGAATGGTGCCCAACCACTTAGACGGTTCGAGATTGAACGTCGGCCTGCATGAAGCGAGACCGTGGTTCAGCCGTCCACTCCAACGGTTGGGCACCTGGGCAGGAGTGCTCCACGATGAGGAACACCCTGGAAGTAGCAGTAGCAATGAAGTCGTGTGCGACGGCAGTACTATAGACGACAGTTCTGGATGAATGATTCTTTACACAGGTTCCTGAAGGCTGTTCTGATGATAGCCAGCCTTGCATCCGCCGCAGCTGTTATTCTTTTTATGTTAGCTTCAGGAGACAGGTTTCCTGTGATATCAACTCCTCGATCTTCCTGTCTGTACGTTTCATGAAGTACTTCATGTCCCTTTCGGTATCCTGGGTCTGGCCTCCTGTTTCCATCGCCTAGTTTCATTACTTTATATTACTTGGGTTGAACTTTAGTAGCCATTTGTGGGACCAGTCATTCAGTCTGTCTAGGTCATCTTGTAGCCTCCTACTATCTCCCTCCGTCTTAATCCTCCTCATAATTTTTGCATCATCAGCAAACAATGAGAGGAACGATTCTATACCCTCTGCGAGATTATTTACATATATCAGAACTGTATTGGTCCAAGGACTGAATCTCGTGGGACTCCACTGGTGACTCCTCGCCAATCTGAGATGTCACCTCTCACTATTGTCTGTTGCTTCGATACTCCCTTATCCAACAGTGTACCTTCCTCTTCACTCCTGCCTGTATCTCCAGCTTTTGCACTAGCCTCTTGTGTGGTACTATGTCAAAGGCTTGCTGGCAATCCAAAAATATGCAGCCTGCCCACCCCTCTCTTTCTTGCCTGCTTGTTTGATATCTGCTTGATGGGGGTTCTGGGAGTTCTTCTACTCCCCAAGCCCGACCAGTGGCCAGGCTTGACTTGTGAGAATTTGGTCCACCAGGTTGTTGCTTGGAGTGGTCTGCAAGCCCACATGATAGCCCGATTGGTCCGGCACACCTTGAAGAAACCTATCTAATTTTCTCGTGAAGATGTTCATGGTTGTTCCGGCAATATTTCTTATGCTCGCTGGGAGGACGTTGAACAACCGTGGACCTCTGATGTTTATACAGTGTTCTCTGATTGTGCCTATGGCAACCCTGCTCTTCACTGGTTCTATTGTTACAGCCAAAATCGTAGAACTCAATTAAACCTGTGAGGAAGGACTTGCCATCCCTGAACCCATGTTGCTGTTCTGTTATAAAAGTTCTTTCGCTGAAGATGTTCCACTAGCTTTTTTCGCACAATCTTCTCCATCAGCTTGCATGGTATGCAAGTTAGGGACACTGGCTGCAGTTAATGTCTCCTGTCTACCCCCCTTCTTGTATATCGGGGTTACATTAGCCATCTTCCAAATGTTTAGCAGTTCCCACTGTTACCAGTGATTTGTTATACACTATAGAGAGTGGCAGGCACAGTGCTTCTGCTACTTCCTTTAGGATCCAAGAGGAAAGTCCATCTCGGTTTATAGCCTATGTCACATCCAACTCTAGCAAGAGCTTCCTTACATTCCCCCCCTGTTTATGCCAAACTCTTTTAGTGGTGTCTGGTTAACTATTCCCTCTCTTATCTCTGGAACTTCTCCTTGAACCAATGTGAAGACCTCCAGGAATTTCTTATTCAGTTCATCGCACACTCCTTCGTTTTTGTAGTGAATCTGTCTGGCCTATCCTCAGTTTTATTACCTGTTCCTTCACTGTTGTTTTTCTTCTGATGTGGCTGTGCAGCAATTTAGGTTAAGTCTTCGCCTTGCTTACGATGACATTTCGTATTGCCCTTCTGCCTCTCTTCCCATCCTGACATATTCTTCCTGCACTCTGGTATCTTCTCTGCTCTCAAGTGTTCTGTTATTCCTATAGTTTTCTCCCACGCCCTTGTTTTGGACGCCAGTTTGAAAGACGCATAGGGTGACCTATACCCTCTTAAGCTAAACAACTTAATAAGTATCAACACATGTGGTCAGCAGATTTTAATGCAATCTGCTCTACCCTGCAGAGCTCAGACCAGACACAGCCTGGGCATCGGAGCGTCCACACGCGCTCCCCTTCACACCTAGCTAGCTCCTGGCCGGTGTACATATATATATTTATAATAAAACTAAGGAAAGCAGCGGACGTTTGGTACTCCAATTCCTGCCCACAACTAATCATTCTACAACACATCGTCAGATGAAACACTGGTGGCAGCGGTGGGATTCACCCCTGTCCTCCAGCAGCACAGCAGCGCACAGCAACAACACAGCAGCTCACAGCAGCTCACAGCAGCAGCACAGCTCACAGCAGCTCAGCAGCACGCAGCAGCTCACAGCAACACAGCAGCGCAGCAGCAACACAGCAGCGCACAGCAGACAGCATGCACAGCAACACGCAGCAGCACAGCGCACAGCAACACAGCAGGGCACAGCACCACAGCAGGCACAGCAGCCAGCATCACAACAGTTCAGCGTGCCTGACTCACCCAGCGCCCGCCCATGTCTCGTTCACCCAGCGCGCGCCCCTGACTCACTCACCCAGCGCGCGCCCGTCCTTGACTCACCGCGCGCCACCAGCTGACTCGCCGTGACTCACCGTGACTCAACGAGCCTTGGTGCCTGCCTGACGTCACCTTACCACCTCTCGCTGTCTGGCCTGACGACTTCTGCCGCCTCCCGACGCCGACGACGCCGCAGCACGACGCCACAGCACGACGCCGGACCTGTGACGACCAGATCATCTCTGCCCCGTTGAACGGATTGCAGCCCCAGCAGCCTTCAGCTCTAGTTAAGTACCCTTTGTTATTTGTGTAGTAGAGTAAACTGTAGACTTTCGTGGGCACAATGTAAACTTACTTTATGGATAACCGATACTCGCTCAGGCCTCGCTCGCGCACTTACCCCTACAGTCTACGGTCTCGTTCACTATCGGAGAGTAACTTACTCTTAACTAGTGAGCTCCCTACGCTCGCTCACTTATCCTTAGCCAGTGAACTCCCAACCTCAGCTCTCGGTAGCTTATCCTCATTAACCTCTACAACCAGCAGCGACTCAGTAATCATGACTCAAGCCCTGAATACTGCGGGTTCTAACTCGAACACCGTTACAGTTCTTACACAGTCTGTTGACATTCGCCCGTTTAGTGGAAAGGATCCAACCCTCTTGGAGACATGGTTCGCTAGTGTAGAGGCTAGAGCGAAGAGCAAGGGTACTGCTGTCACAGACGCAGACTATATCAGTATGGCGACGTCCACACTTGACTATAAATCTGGAGATGCGTATCTCGTAGCAGGAACACCTGACTTAAAGAAAATTGTAAACTGGGATGAATTTAAGAAATTCTTTCGTAGGAGATATATATCGGTAGTTGATCGTGATCCCTTTGGCATTGCTCGCCAATTAGCTACTGCAGTAATGCGTCCTGATGAAACACGCAATGCTTTTGCCACGCGTCTAGCTACGCTACAGGACTCACTGGAGAAAGCCTTGATGGGTTCTAGATGGGATGCTAGTGGAAGCCTCACTATACAGAATGTGGGTAAACTATTGGCGTTCGGTGCCATGCAGAGTCATGCCCCGAGGCCATACTGAAAGACATCGAGGATAGGAATTTTGGTCCTACCCACACACTTTGGGACTTAATGGACGTCATGGTAGAGTCCACAGACAGGCTAAAGTCCCGGGATTCCCCAGCTTTCTGCCGTTTTTCGTGCAAACAGTTCCCATACCACTGTGAACGTTGTCACGCGTTCTACCCCTAGACATGTTCAGACTCGTGCTAGGTCTCCTCCGCCTTCGTATGGCCCCAGGTCATACTCCAGGACAGGTTCCCCTCAATACCCTCAGCGACCTCGAACGCCAGAATGTTTTAACTGTGGCAAACCAGGACACCGTAAAGCAGAGTGTACATCAACTAACACTCGTTACCAACAGCTGCTAGACATAACTACAGGCCGATCACGTGATCACACCCGTTCTTATTGCACATATCACCGCCGACCTGGACATGACACTGCTGACTGTAGAGCCCGTCGCGGTACTAACCAGGCTAACCGTTTTAGTCCTACTCCTCCTTCCCGTAAAAACCGCAGCTGCAACAACTAACCAGCGCCGACCGAGCCCTACACGTAGCCCTGCAACCCGACCAACTGCCCATGTTAGGTACGCAACCACTGACAGTCACGACACAGATGGACACCGTGACTCGCGCGTGACAAACGGCGCCACGGCCGTCAGGGTAATGCAGACACGACCTACGAACACACAGATCAGCCTATGACTCTCAGTTGGGGAAGGTATAGCAGCCGGGTAAACGGTATGACGTAGGGAAGCGAGACGACCTCCCTGTATACTCAGTGCCTACCTGTAACGGTACTTACCTAGCGAGAAGATAACATGGACGACTACACTTGACGTACTCATGTCATGTACTCCAGACACACTTCGACCATGTCAGTCTCGTAACATGTAACAGTTCCTATCAAGGACACAGTCCTCTGATTCACTCCTCCTTCCCGTAAGCAACCGCAGCTGCACACCTAACAGCGCCGACCGAGCCTACACGTAGCCCTGCACCCGACCAACTGCCCATGTTAGTACGCAACCACTGACAGTCACGACACAGATGGACACCGTGACTCGCGCGTGACAAACGGCGCCACGTCAGGGATAATGCAGACATGACCTACGAAACACAGATCAGCCCTATGACTCTCAGTCGGGGAAGGTATAGCAGCCTGGGTAAACGGTATGACGTAGGGAGCGAGACGACCTCCCTGTATACTCAGTGCCTACCTGTAACAGGTACGGTACCTTAGCAGAGGAGGATAACATGGACGAACTACACACTGACGTACTCATGTACATGTACTCCAGACACCACATCGACCGTGTCAGTCTCGTAATTACATGTTTAACAGGTTGCCTATCAAGGACACAGAAGGTCCTCTGATTTCAGCCACTCTGAAGGGTCGACATGTTAAGATTTTCCTAGACACAGGAGCTCGAGTCAACATCATTAAACAAGATGCCCTCATGGCCTACGCGACCGACTCGATATACGACAGTCGTCTGTTTCCAACCTTGGTGGACTTACTGGAGGAATGACTCCAACGTTAGGTGAAGCAGACATAGAGTTAATAGTTAATGACAGATCACTCACCGTGCCATGTGTGATAGCCGGTGCAGTACGATTCCCTGGAGATATTTTACTAGGATTAATACCATGAGAGACTACCGAGTTACTATCGACGCTTACCGTTGGGAAGCAACAATTGGTGATACAGTGGTACCTCTTTGCAGTGTGTACACCATGGGACATGAGTTCACCAACCATTGGGACTATGTCAGGTACATACAAACCAGGGAAGACCAGGGTACACTTAACCAGTCACGCCCAAACAACCCGTCACTCAGCCACTTACTGACACCAGACCACCAGTCACGCCAAACAAACCTGTCACTCAGTCACTTACTGACACCAGACCAACGCGCGTTTCCACAGTCTCGCAGGTCGGTGAGGTCAATGAATCTTTGCAAGGGGCCCCAGCGATTGTTCATTACCTTACTTGCCTGGAGTCTAACATCAGTCAGGTCAGAGGCATCTTACACCAAGACACAGTACTACATTCTCATGCACTAACAAAGGTTATTGTCAAAATACCTGGTGTATCTGACCTAGAACACGTAATAGCTGACAGTGACACATGTCAAATCAATGGTACCTACGTAGAACCGTCCTTACATCAGGTGCAGAATAACACTACTGCTGTTTATGTTGCCAACGTCACCAATGCCAACATTCACCTTGCATCAGGCACACACATTGTTGACTTTGCCCATTATTCGTTACCGGTGCGAGTAGTGGATGAGGTCTCTACTGACCAAATGGTACATGCACTCTCTCACACAACAAATCCAGATCAGATCGCGATCTCACCTGTGCATCTTAGTGCCACTGACTTCCCTGACGCCCAATCTCAGTTATTGGCCATCCTCAACAAGCATCGCAACGTTGTTGCACTGACAGGTGAACAACTTGGACTGACGCACCTCATTACTCACAAAATTCCACTGGAACCAGGTACTCGCCCAATTTTTGTACCCGCATACAGATTGCCTCATTCTCAACGAGCTGTTGCAGACCGACTCATTGACGAGATGTTACACGATGGCGTTATTGAAGAAAGTACTTCACCGTGGAATGCTCCGTTAATCTTAGTACCCAAGAAGGATGGCTCTTGGCGTCCCGTCGTTGATTTCAGGAAACTTAATCAAGTTACGATTCCCGATCGATTTCCACTTCCTGTGCTTACTGACTTATTGCAGAACATAGGTCAGAATAAGTTTTTTCCACACTTGATTTATTGCAAGGATTTTGGCAGATACCGCTCGACCCAGAAAGTCGAGAACTGACGGCGTTTTCCGTCCCTAATGGTCATTACCAGTACCTCGCATGCCTTTTGGCTTACGCAGCAGCCCTATTACCTTCTCAAGGCTTATGACAGACCTGTTTCGACGAATGATAGGAAATACCCTCATGGTCTACCTCGATGACCTCATTATCATGTCCAAGGATGTACCGTCACATCTCCAAAGTTTGGACCGAGTCCTTCAGAAACTAGCTGAAGCCAATCTGAAAATCAAACTCAGCAAATGCGCCTTCATGAGAGAAAAAATACAGTTTCTCGGCCATAGCGTCACCTCACAAGGCATCACCACTCTAGATTCAAAGATAGAAGCTGTCAAGAACTTTCCAGTCCCTCATAATGCTGAAGCTGTACAAAAGTTCGTAGGCCTAGCTGGATTCTACCGCCATTTCATTGCCGGTTATTCAGTGATTGCATCTCCTCTCACTCACCTCCTTAAGAAGGACGTTCCGTTCGTTTGGACAACTGATCAAGAGAAAGCATTTCAAACGCTCAAAGAAGCCCTGATATCTTCTCCCGTTCTCAAGTTCCCAGACTTCACCAAACCGTTCATTTTAGTTACTGACGCCAGTAACATTGGGTTAGGTGCCGTACTCGCTCAAACTAGCGACAGAAAGAACATGCCATTGCATATGCGAGCCGAGTCCTCTCCAAAGCTGAAAAGAATTATTCGACAACCGAGCGTGAAGCGTTGGCTGTCGTGTGGGCACTCAAACATTTCAGAGATATCATCTATAACTACCCTGTCCATGTCCTGACGGACCACCAAGCTATCATTCCCTTGTTCAGAGACAAGAACCCCATAGGCAAGTTTGCCCGTTGGTCGCTCACCATACAAGAGTCCTACCCACCTTGGATACTTACCTGGCAAACACAATGTAGTTGCCGATGCTCTCTCCCGTTACGTCGCTTCTGTTCACGTTGAATACCCTTCATTAGACTTGCGAGATGTAGAACTCGCACAACGTCAAGACCCAATGTGGGCACCGATCATAAGCTTTCTCGTGGACCCGCACACGACTCTTACGGTCAAGCCACCCGTACCACTCAAGGAACTAGTACTCTTAGATCATGTGCTCCATCGCAAGGTTATGCTTGGATCTCCTGCCAGACTGGTACATCAACTTGTTATTCCTGCGTCGATAGTTCCTACCGTGTTAAAACTTGTTCACGACGCCCCACACAGTGCGCATCCTGGCAAGGACCGCACCATCAAGCAAGCTCGTCTTACGTACTACTGGCCCAAAATGGCCAAACAGATTGAACGTCACGTGGATCAATGTCTAACCTGCCTAGCTCACAGAGGCCATGTTGCTGGCCCGAACCCGATTCAGTCTTACCCTACGACTAATGCACCTTGGGATCGTGTTTCTATGGATTTGTTAACAAATTTTGCTGAAACTTCCAGAGGAAATAAACATCTCCTAGTTATGGTAGATAACTTCTCTAGATACTGTGAACTGGTTCCAATTCCAAACAAGACTGCAGAAACTATAGCTAGTGCCTTTCATGATCATATAATTTGCAGGTATGGTCCACCTAGGGTTATACTCTCTGACAACGGCCCGGAATTCAACAATTCTGTTCTGGAACAACTGGCTACATTGTACAACATCAAAAAGTGTAATATAATGCCTTATCAGCCGGCTAGCAATGGCCTTGCTGAAAGAACTAACAAGAAGGTCCTTGACGCACTCAGAGTGACAGTCAATCGAGACAGTCACAAATGGATGAACTTATGCCAATCGTCCAATGTTCGATAAACTCCTCTGTCAACTCCTCCATAGGAGACACACCTCACTTTGTGCTATTTGGGACAGACATGAGATTTCCTAATGCCATCATCTCCTCGCCGCCCGCGCCACTCTACAACTATGACGACTATGTTAAGGTCAAACGGAGAGACACTCAACTGGTGTTCCAGAGGGTCAAGGAACATCTCTCTAAAGCTACTGACGATTTCACGCGGTTACAAAACGCTCATGCTAAACCTACGAGGATAGGACCTGGATCTTTAGTAATGATCCTCAACCAGCGACGAGATGGTCCCATGTACAAACTGACTGAGAAGTTTCTTGGTCCTTACAGAGTTCTTGAGCATATCACAGGTAATAAGTACAAGCTGGAAAACCTAGCCACTGGAGAACAAGTACATGAGCATCTCAACCACATGAAATTAGCCCGTCTGACTGTCGACGATGACACCCAGACTCCTGTCCCTGACACTCCTGTCCCTGACAACGTACTGCCTGACCCTACCACTGTGACACCCACTTCGGTCTCAGACACGCCCAGCGATACTATCCCACCACGTGCTCACACATACAATCTTCGGTCCAGACCTGTTATTTCGACAGTACACCACCAACAGTCTGATTCATCTTCGTGTGACTGTGGTGTTCCAGTCTGTAAGGGACAATGGATGCGTTCTATCTGTTCCCCTCTCCCTGCCTGTTCGTACATGGCAGCGGAAGACTACATTCATGACGGACTAGCACCTAAGAATTCATAGTTTTATGACTAGATTAAGAGGATTACAACAATCGTTTCGCACCCCTCGGTTCAATGTATATAGACCCTTCCACCTCAGGTATCTTTATTTGTAGTTTATTGATCTTGTCGTGTCTCTATACACTATGTAGGTCCTAGTGTTCCTGCCACGTTCATGCTCTCCATATTTTAGTGGAAATGTCGCTTATTCAATGTATTGCCATGTAATATATTGTGCCTACGTTAGTGTCTGCCGTTTATAATCTACTTAACAGGTAACACTGTGGCTGAGCATCATGAATTCCTACGCGCAACTTCTGGTCCGCTGACTCTTCACTATCACCTCTACCTGCAGCCGGACCTCCTGCCTCCAGTTTGCGCAGCCATTTAGCTAGTTAGTCATGATGCTCCATGGATAGCTTAGTTTGAGGATTATATTTAAGAAATGTACTCATTATTCATGCATGTCCGAGACGGTGTTGGACGTCTCAAAAACTTGTTTGTTTACGGCCACTATAGGTAAATCACTGTATATAATGTTAGTTAGGTACACGCCCAGGGTTGTCAATTTTTCAAGCAGATCGCCGAGGACGCCGATGATAGCGTGCCGAGCGGTGTTGGACGCCAGTTCACCCTCCACATAGGGTGACCTATACCCTCTTAAGCTAAACAACTTAATAAGTATCAACAACGTGTCAGCAGATTTTAATGCAATCTGCCCTACCCACAGAGCTCAGACCAGACGCAGCCTGGGCATCGGAGCGTCCACACGCGCTCCCCTTCACACACTAGCTAGCCCCTGGCCCGGTGTACAAGATATATATAGTTTATAATAAAACTAAGGAAAAGCAGCGGATGTTTGGTACTCCATTCCTGCCCACAACTAATCATTCTACAACACATCGT
>WNGS01097662.1:10751-21304 GCA_020271785.1 Procambarus virginalis
CTGTAGTGATGGATTGACTAGTATTTTATGACAAGTATATTATCCCTGTAGATTCAGCTATTGTATTTTATTTTTTGGCTTTTCCCTACAGTAACTACATCTGGTAGTCTGGGTTTAGTCAGTGAGTTTACATGGTATGAATAGGCATACATTTTTGTAAATATGTAATTACCTCACATTATAATACCATGTCAGAGTATAAATACTTTGTAAATGGTATTGTGTATATGCTTTTTCAATGTGACCATCACTTTGGAAGATTGGACACCTTCGTGGCTTGCTGTCGATTGCAGTAATTTGAAATTCTATATTCTAGGGACGAGTATATTGTTACAAAGTCGAAAAGAATGCGTATCAAATGCGTATCTTTGAAGCATTTTAATGTCTTAAAACGTATTCATCTGGAGATGGAAAGATCCTAGCATATTAATATAATTAAGTTTTCAACTAAGTAAAAAAAATTGTGATGTTTTTGAAATTCCTATAAAATGATTCAACATTATTGTATTTCATTTGTAAGAAATAAAATTAGCTCAGGGTGCATGCTGTTTGGATTGAAATATCTGCTGTTATTACTTCAGTATATCTATTAACATAGGTCAATTAAAAAACATCTAAGTCCTCATCCTGTATAATTATTGTATCACTACTGTGATAGATCTAATTTCTTTTAGTGAAAAACTTGAGTTTTCACCTGTACATTGTTGTCATGTATTTTGTATTTTTTTGGACATTACCACAAGAATGCATAACCAAGTTTTCTTCAATACCGAAACACAGATTGACATAATGCAGTGTTATGAAATATTTTTCTATGTATTTCCATGGTACTAATTTACTTTACAGATGACATAGTTTTCATTTTCTTAAAACTATAAATACCTTTCATTGTTTTGCATAAAAATTTATGCTTGTGCCTGTGTTAAAGGGCTGTAATATATTGTGAGCAATTCACCTCAAATTGCTAATTTGTTGGAACCATTTTTATATGGCTTACCTTCAGTGTTAAATGAAACTCTTTAACTAAAAGGGGTTTGTTATTTTTTTCATTACTAGATACTTTCATAACAGCTTTCCTTAAAAATGGTACAGTGTGATCTCTCATCAGTAATGTGTGCTAGAGGATGTCCGTATACGAGTCTGCCAAATAATAGAGTTCTGGTACAATTTATTATTATTATTTTTTATTGGCAATAATATGCCAATTTTGTTTACCAGCTTTTGACACGTGATGAAAATACGTATTTCATTGCTACATGCTAATATACAACATGTAATGCATTTTAATGGAAATAAATACTGTATAATATGTTGGAAAGCTATATTTTACTTACCTTGGATTTGTTACGATGACAGACCGATGTGGACCAACCTAGTCAGACTTACGCGGGACATGTCTGATAGAATGGCCTTTACAGGGAAATTACCAGGGGCCAGATTCACGAAGCAGTTACGAAAATACTTACGAACGTGTACATCTTTCCTCAATCTTTGACGGCTTTGGTTACATTTATTAAACAGTTTACAAGCATGAAAACTTCCCAATCAACTGTTGTTATTGTTATGAACATCCTCCTGGTGTTTCGGAGCTCATTAACTGTTTAATAATTGTAAACAAAGCCGCCAAAGATTGAAAGATGGAGGGGTTCGTAAGTGCTTGCGTAACTGCGTCGTGAACCTGGCAAGATATGTATGGGATTGGAGAAAGGCACAAGACTGGACTCCAAGGCACCATCAATACACATCCTACACTCCCCAATACCACAGCTAACACTACATTACCAGTACTACTACTACTACCAAAATTGGACAAATCTTGGCCAAAATTACACCACACTCAGAAAGATGATGGAGATTGAAGCGATCTCAAATCTTTCCTGAAGCGACATACGGAAAGTCATTTATATGTGTAAACATATTAGGCTCCAAGCCAAAACTAAGAAATTAAGTAATGTTTATAATGACCTTCTAATAGTCAACTTCAATATTTGGGGCATCCACAGAAACTCATATGTGAGATTACATGTATAGTGAAATCTGGATGCCATTTTATAATCTCTACTGTAGATGTGATAGAGTAAATAGGTTAATTAGAGTAGGTTGGTATATTAAAGAGAACTTATATGCACAGAGCTCTGAAACTACAAATGAGCTGGTAGAAGTACTTGGCATCAAAGTAGAGAGCATAAACGTTATGCTCTCAGTTTATTATACAAACTGCCAGATGCAACCATTGAGGAATTCACAGAATAAAGAAACTAGATAATTGCCTCGATAAGCTAGAAAACCTGGTGCCTAACATTATCTTCCTTGGAGGCTTTCGTCTACCCAGTTTAAGATGGAGAATAACAAAACATTTTAACAGGAAATCAAACTGGAAATAACCAGTCACAGGACAGAGAACTACAGTACTTAGATTTTGTGAAAAATGTTGCTCAACCAGCAGATAAGTCAACTATGAATGAAAATATTCTGCATGAACAAATCCACAAGGGCCGTCACGAGGATTATAGTCTGGAGAGGAAACTTCGGCGTCGCACAGAGTAGAGGCCGGGGTCAACTCAGCAACCAGGCGAGGATTTTTTAATAAATAAAAGAATGGACAAGAGGGTCGAGCAGCAGCCAGAAGTCCTGTTTGATATTCCCTAGAGCATCACTATCTCAGGGGGAGTCCTCAGGGCTCTATTTTGTCCTTTTCTTCTGTTCTTGTTTTGGCTTCGTAATTACCTAAGTGTAGTTTGTTCCAACCGTCTACCACTCTGTTTACATGGGTGTCGTGTCTGTACATGGGTGTCGTGTCTGTACATGGGTGTTGTGTCTGTACATGGGTGTCGTGTCTGTACATGGGTGTCGTGTCTGTACGTGGGTGTCCACAGGCGACAGCGTAGTGTATCGTAAAAGATCTTCGACAACATATCGCGGCAAGTCGACGGTGATCGCCTGGTGACCATTTCTGAAAGCGGTGTATCGACCTGTGTTCAAAATAGCGGGTACATCGTGGCCCCCAAACATGGGCGTTCGTACCCGTCGAGACGTCGACACTGCGTCGTACCCGTCGAGACGTCGACACTGCGTCGTACCCGTCGAGACGTCGACACTGCGTCGTACCCGTCGAGACGTCGACACTGCATCTTCCGAGTCATACTCATCTACGCCGATGAGTTCCTCATCGCCCACATGCTCGTCTGAAGATGTGTTGTCCTCTTCCTCCCACTTGGACGGTCCGCGTTCAACCCCCGACCGTGCCAGTGGTTGGGCACCATTCCTTCCACCGTCCCATCCAAAATCCTTATCCCGAACCCTTCCAGTGCTATATGGTCGCAGTAGCTTGGCACTTTCTGCTGATAACTCCCTCCCTCCCTCTTCCTCCTGTGTCGCCAGTGTTGCTGCTGTCTTTGTGTTGTGTACAGCTGTCAGCGTCGTCTGGGTGCCCGCAGTTGTCGTCGTCCGTCCGTCTGGTGTCCGTAGTTGTCGTCGTCCGTCCGTCTGGGTGTCCGTACTTGTCGTCGTCTGTCCGTCTGGGTGTCCGTAGTTGTCGTCGTCCGTCCGTCTGGGTGTCCGTAGTTGTCGTCGTCCGTCCGTCTGGGTGCCCGTAGTTGTCGTCGTCCGTCCGTCGGGGTGTCCGTAGTTGTCGTCCGTCCGTCCGTCTGGGCGTCCGTAGTTGTCGTCGTCCGTCCGTCTGGGTGTCCGTAGTTGTCGTCCGTCCGTCCGTCTGGGTGTCCATAGTTGTCGTCATCCGTCCGTCTAGATGTCCGTAGTTGTCGTCCGTCCGTCTGGGTGCCCATAGTTGTCGTCGCCCGTCGTCCGTCCGTCTAGATGTCCGTAGTTGTCGTCGTCCGTCCGTCTGGGTGTCCGTAGTTGTCGTCGTCCGTCCGTCTGGGTGTCCGTAGTTGTCGTCGTCCGTCCGTCTGGGTGCCCGCAGTTGTCGTCGTCCGTCCGTCTGGGTGTCCGTAGTTGTCGTCGTCCGTCCGTCTGGGTGCCCGCAGTTGTCGTCGTCCGTCCGTCTGGGTGTCTGTAGTTGTCGTCGTCCGTCCGTCTGGGTGCCCGCAGTTGTCGCCGTCCGTCCGTCTGGGTGCCCGCAGTTGTCGTCGTCCGTCCGTCTGGGTGTCTGTAGTTGTCGCCGTCCGTCCGTCTGGGTGCCCGCAGTTGTCGCCGTCCGTCCGTCTGGGTGCCCGCAGTTGTCGTCGTACGTCCGTCTGGGTGCCCGCAGTTGTCGCCGCAGTTTGCCAACGGAAAATTGTCTTAAGTACCAAAACTTCCCCGCAGGGAACAATTGCCAGCAGAGATGTACAAAACCTGTTTGAAATATGTTCATTTGTGGAAGGACAAAAAAGAATTCCGACTTATAAAGGGAACGGAAACTATACTAGACAATAAGGAAAGGATTAAGCGAGTTGCTTAAGCAGACATGAATATCCCAACAATTAATGAGGCTGTCCTTGTCCACTTAGTCAATTCCCCTCAGTATCTCACATGTTGCGATTACGTCTCTTCTGTGTCTTTGATTTTTTGGCTAGCCACAGGAACATACAGGAGAATTTCTGCCACTGGTCACAGGAACAGACGGGAGTGCTTCTGTCACTGATGACAGGAACAGATGGGAGTACTGCTGTTGCTGGTCACAGGAACAGACGGGAGTGCACCTGTTGCTGGTCACAGGAACAAACGGGAGTGCACCTGTTGCTGGTCACAGGAACAAACGGGAGTGCACCTGTTGCTGGTCACAGGAACAAACGGGAGTGCACCTGTTGCTGGTCACAGGAACAAACGGGAGTGCACCTGTTGCTGGTCACAGGAACAAACGGGAGTGCACCTGTTGCTGGTCACAACACGAACGGGAGTGCACCTGTTGTAAGTCACAGGAACAGATGGCAATGGTTCTATCACTGCTCGCAGTAACCAGCAGGAGAACTCATGTCGCTGGTCACATAATTGAAGAGGACTTGCTTGTGATCTCACATGACAATATCAGTATGTCGACACTTAACACATTCAGGTACACCTGCATTTATACAGCTATGCTAGGCTATATGAAGAGGAGTGCATAGTGTATTAAGAGTGATGTTTAAATATTCCCATCACACGGGATGGTTGGTAATACAGAACCATGTAATCTGTAGTCTGCACTGGCAAATTTTGAGTGCATTATGAGGATATACTCAAAAATACGTGAATTAATAATAAAGTGGTTGCAAAACTCCAGCTATCTCATGCCACGGGGTCTGAATCTCATAATTTAACGTTCAATAAATTAATGCGTGAGATCATGAGCCAGTTGCTGTTCAGAGTTTGCATTTTTAGTGCTCAGGATTGGGAAGTTCGCCACCTGCCACAGGTAACGGTAGCCACCTGCCACAGGTAACGGTAGCCATCTGCCACAGGTAACGGTAGCCACCTGCCACAGGCAACGTTAGCCATCTGCCACAGGTAACGGTAGCCATCTGCCACGGTAACGGTAGCCACCTGCCACAGGTAACGGTAGCCACCTGCCACAGGTAACGGTAGCCACCTGCCACAGGTAACGGTAGCCACCTGCCACAGGTAACGTTAGCCATCTGCCACAGGTAACGGTAGCCACCTGCCACAGGTAACGGTAGCCACCTGCCACAGGCAACGGTAGCCATCTGCCACAGGTAACGGTAGCCACCTGCCACAGGTAACGGTAGCCACCTGCCACAGGTAACGGTACCACCTGCCACAGGTAACGGTAGCCACCTGCCACAGGTAACGGTAGCCACCTGCCACAGGTAACGGTAGCCACCTGCCACAGGTAACGGTAGCCATGTCATGATCCCAGCAGCCGAGCAGGGGGTAGAAATAGCCTAAGCTACTCTTATCCCTTTGAGATGTATTTCTTGCTTATCTCAATAAACATACTTGAACTTGAACTTGAACAGGCAGCCGAAAAACGAGTCTCCCCTTTGAGATTATTCTATCAAGCCTGACCTGACTAGAAGGTCTAGGAAATATAGAGGTGATAACACAGATGTAAAATAGTTGGTTGGATTTAATGAACAATTTGAGATTATGTGCAGTGAATAAGGAAATAGATAAATGACTGGTTAGGAGATGTGGATAAATTTCTGGAGGCGTGAGGCTCGCTTCTGGAGGGCTTTGAGCTCACTTGAGTACCAGACATCGCAAGGGGAAGCTGTGCTCCGTGTGAGTTCCTGTCAGAAAGGACCCCTAGTGATATATCTCCAAGAGAAGAGAAGTGTGCAGACGTTCCAGCTGGGAACGTTGTGGTCTCAAGTCCTGGACGGCGAGGAGTGTTTATTAAGCCGCCCAGAGACATATCGTGGGCCGTGTGAGTGCCCTGACCAGACTCCGTCAGAGGGAGGAGCGCCCTCGACTAGGCAATCTTTGGTAAGCACGATTTAAGCCAGTTCATAGTGATTACTTGTAGTTGGTCGTGTGCCCAGCGACAGTAGCAATGTTTATTGATAAGTTAGACATGTTTGGTAAGGCAGGAAGCCTAAATAAGAGGACGGAAATGAGAGAGACAGCTGGAGGGACGAGCAGCACGTCCTTCTCCCGTCGACCGCCTGAAGCCAACTGACTGAGGGCTGAGGAGGACCGCCGGGCCAGGTGGAGCATGGACCCGCCCAACGGGGGAGTCCACTCTCACAGTATGTAGAGAGCAGATAGATGTTGGAGGCAAACATATTGTTGGTTATTTTTGTTTATGTGTTCAAGGGAAACGTTTTTATTGGAGTGTCAATGGGTTGCAGGTTTGTCTTTAGGGAAAAGTTGCTGAGAACTTGGAAGCCAGCACAGAGGGAGTAGTTGATGAGACTCCAAGGTAGTGGAGGAGAGGACCTCGAGCTGTGAGGAGAAGCAGTGAAGAGGAGTGTCACGTGCTTCTGTAGAAGTGGTGAAGCACCATAGTTGCTCGAGGAAAACTTCATGGTGTAGCAGCCAGGAGAGCTGTGGAGGACCCTAGTAGAAGTGGTGAAGCTCCATAGTTGCTCAAGGAAAACTTCATGGTGTAGCAGCCTGGAGGAGCTGCAGAGGATCCTGGTAGTTAAGCCGGAAGAACCTGAAGATATCAGGGTAGTGAACTTCCAGATGTGGAAGGGAAGTTCTAAATGATTACTTGTAAGGAGGTGATAGAGTGCTTGGTTGTCATTAGCGTGCAAGACGCAGTGAAAGGAGAGTGATTGTTTGCCATTCTTGTGCCGAGGAGTGTTTATACTGAAGTTTAGAGTTACAGTCGTAGGCTGGATTACCTACAGGTGTATGTGTTCTAGGACTGATAGGGTGATCGTTTGATCATTGTTGTGTATCGAGGAATATTTATAAGGATATTTATGTTATTGCATTCATACGCCAATTTTCCTTGCACATGTTTACAGATGTATATTCTCTTGCTGATAGTGCAACATTGTATTATAAGACTTGATCTACTTAAGGAGGTTGGTAGTATTAGGTGGTCAATCAGGAGATAGGATACCACTTGATAAGTAGATGATAGAGTTCTGATGGTGTTCGAGTGCAACCTGACTGAAATAGTATAGAGTGTAGGATTCATTATTATTATATGTGTGTATGTATTGTGTATGTGCTTTGTCCAGTAAATGTATTCAAATTTGCTGGTGTTTGCCCTTGTTCTAGTAAGGCTTCCCAGGAAATAGCAAAGAAGGAGAGAGAGAGAGAGAGAAAGAACCAAGAACCACAGCTGTGGACAGGGTAGGACGGAAAACTAGTCAGTCAAAGGGGATTTAGGAGATCATATCACATAAGGAGAGAGTGGGGAGTCACAGCGGCTCGAGTGGGTGTGTGCACGTGACAACGAGGCTAAGTGTTGGAGCCGCATCCCCTAAACGTGTGACGTTGAGCCCCTCTCCAAGAGCCAGAAGCGCCTAGTGTGATCTAGTGAAGTATAAGCACTCTACCGAGTTGTGGGTTGGGTTGTCCGTAAAGAAGGAACTACACGACAGCACCACCAACCCACACTATAAAACCATCTGCCACAGGTAACGGTAGCCACCTGCCACAGGTAACGGTAGCCACCTGCCACAGGTAACGGTAGCCATCTGCCACAGGTAACGGTAGCCACCTGCCACAGGTAACGGTAGCCACCTGCCACAGGTAACGGTAGCCACCTTCCACAGGTAACGGTAGCCATCTGCCACAGGTAACGGTAGCCATCTGCCACAGGTAACGGTAGCCATCTGCCACAGGTAACGGTAGCTACCTGCCACAGGTAACGGTGGTCACCTGCCACAGGTAACGGTGGCCACCTACCTCAGGTGACGGTAGCCACCTGCCACAGGTAACGGTAGCCACCTGCCACAGGTAACGGTAGCCACCGGCCACAGGTAACGGCAGTCACCTGCCACAGGTAACGGTAGCCACCTGCCACAGGTAACGGTAGCCACCGGCCACAGGTAACGGTAGTCACCTGCCACAGGTAACGGTAGCCACCTGCCACAGGTAACAGTAGCCACCTGCCACAGGTAACGGCAGTCACCTGCCACAGGTAACGGCAGTCACCTGCCACAGGTAACGGTAGCCAAGCCTGATCCTGGCAACCACTGTGTAGCACAGTCTGGTCGACATTTTGCTCTGCCCAGATTCGGAGGTTTTGGATCTAAGATCATAGCTTTCAGATGCGCGCCGGAGTATGTTTAGAAATCCTTATATCAATAAATCAATGCGCTAACAGCATAAAATTGATAATTATACAAATGATTATATTTAGCAACTGGCATAAATGTCTGCATTTTCCTTTTAAAATAAATTTCTTCCTCTGGGAGACCTATAAAGTAGCCCAAATGGACTCATCCCAACCTCGGCAACTTTCCCAAATTATTTTGGGAAAGTTGCCCAAAATAATTTCTTTCCTGCCCTGTTGAAGTAAGGTGGGTCAACTCCGGTAGCTTGCTCAAGCTATATGGTCTGTTTCATGGGATACAATTACAGTCAGTTCTGTTATGAGGCCCTCGGCCACTGACCCCACTCTCTGGTCACTGTGGCTATTCAAAGGCTCAACACACATGTAGACAGGTCTTATCATAACACGAAAAAAATAATCTGTCAGTGTTACGAATTGATTACTCCAAGTATTATTGATATTTGTCAATTTTTATGATACAACAAAGGAATTTCTGGAATAAGTATCACAAGGAAAATTTCTGTTAGCCAATTCTAATTAAATTGAGCTCGATTGACAAACCGATTATAAACAAACTTAGCTGGATAATTTGTAGAGGTCCACGGAGGTGTGTCTTGAGTGATGTTAGAGAGATGATACACTATTGTTTCATAGAGGCGACTGTGGTAGTGAGCCGGCGAGCACTCTTGGCGGTGGTGGTCAACATCACTGTGGTGTTCTGCCACACTCTCCGACCCCCACACAACACTTACATATACCAAAGAGACCACAAGAAGTACTAGCCAGGGAATAATGTTGAAGTTAGTGTGGTGAAGACAAGAGTGGTTCACCGTGTAGAGACTTGGTGGGTGAGAGCCGCGGGTCGTCTACCTTCATCACTTGCCACCTCATTTACAATTATTTATTTACTAATACAGTTAATAATTCTTCTGCACCTTTATTTATGAATTCAAATTTTATTGGTTTATTAAACTTTCATTTGGTAATATTAATAACCCACATAGAAATACAAAAAGGTTTAATTTTGGGGGTTAATAAATATGTATTTCTGTAGTAGCCTAGTTGATGGCGACGACATATACAATTTACACGAGTTTCAATATGAAGACTATTTGATATCGATCTATCAAAACAAGATTGATTTTTATACAAAATATACCAAATGAATGCTCAGGTGATAATCACAGAGGAATGGCACTATTAATTAATCTAATTGAATTTGGGGGACAACCAGAGTACTAAATTATCTTAATAATTATCACTTTAGCGCTTTCGGCGAAGCGTATAAAAACTTACCCTATGTGCTTTGGGCGTCTCGCGCGCTTAAGCGGTACGGGCGAAAAGTGTATACTCTTTTAGTCTCCTGACACTATTTGTAGACCTACGTATTTAAATTTGGTATCACTGTGTTCGCAATAAAATTCTCTATAAGAACATACATATAAAATACTGCCAAAGCACAAGGAATATCAACACCAAATAAAAATGTATTGGGATCACTTGGCGAGAGCGCCAAACATCAACAAATGTATGTTCCCACTCTCTTAATGATTGCGATGACCACATTTATCCTACATCGTTGATTTTGGTATCATTGGAACCGCAATAAAATTCTCTATACGGACATATGCATATGAATGTATAATCAATGTTGTTGCCCACCCGCAAGAGTGTGGGAAGTTGACGCGCAGTTAGCCGCGAGCGGACTGCCGAAAACACAAGCGGGCAATCAGCGTAGAATGTTTATACATTTATACGTGTCGTGACTATAATATTCTATGTACGTATTTCCTTTTCGTAGCAATGTGTGCGCAATAAAATTTTCTATATGAAGAAATGTATAAACAGTTTACAAATCATATGTACGTGAAGCGACAAAGATAAACCGAAGTGGCTCACTATGCGTGCGCGGCAAAAATAACACAATGTTTTCGTT
>WNGS01097662.1:22304-32376 GCA_020271785.1 Procambarus virginalis
TTAGTAAATAAATAATGTAAATGAGGTGGCAAGTGATGAAGGTAGACGACCCGCGGCTCTCACCCACCAAGTCTCTACACGGTGAACCTTTTTGTCTTCACCACACTAACTTCAACATTATTCCCTGCTAGTACTTCTTGTGGTTCTTTGGTATATGTAAGTGTTGTGTGGGGGTCGGAGAGTGTGGCAGAACACCACAGTGATGTTGACCACCACCGCCAAGAGTGCTCGCGGGGCTCACTACCAGTCGCCTCTATGAAACAATAGGTATCATCTCTCTAACATCACTCAGATACACCGTGGACCTCTACAAATTATCCAGCTAAGTTTGTTTATAATCGGTTTGTCAATCGAGCTCAATTTAATTAGATTGGCTAACAGAAATTTTCCTTGTGATACTTATTCCAGAAATTCCTTTGTTTGTATATAAAAATTGACAAATATCAATAATACTTGGAGTAATCAATTCGTAACACTGACAGATTATTTTGTTATTATTATGATATGAGCTGTCTACATGTGTGTTGAGCCTTTGAATAGCCACAGTGACCAGAGAGTGGGGTCAGTGGCCGAGGGCCTCATAACAGATCTGACTGTAATTGTATCCCATGAAACAGACCATATAGCTTGAGCAAGCTGCCCGGGTTGGCCCGCCTTACTTCAACAGGGCAGGAAGAAATATTTTGCGCAACTTTCCCAAAATAATTTGGGAAAGTTGTCGAGGTTGGTTGGGATGAGTCCATTTGGGCTACTTTATAGATCTCCCAGAGGAAGAAATTTATTTTAAAAGGAAAATGCAGACATTTATGCCAGTTGCTAAATATAATCATTGTATAATTATCAATTTATGCTGTTTAGCGCATTGATTTATTGATATAAGGATTTCTAAACATACTCCGGCGCGCATCTGAAAGCTATGATCTTAGATCCAAAACCTCCGAATCTGGGCAGAGCAAAATGTCGACCAGACTGTGCTACACAGTGGTTGCCAGGATCAGGCTTGGCTACCGTTACCTGTGGCAGGTAACTGCCGTTACCTGTGGCAGATAACTGCCGTTACCTGTGGCAGGTGACTACCGTTACCTGTGGCAGGTGGCTACTGTTACCTGTGGCAGGTGACTGCCGTTACCTGTGGCAGGAGGATACCGTTACCTGTGGCAGGTAACTGCCGTTACCTGTGGCAGGTGGCTACCGTTACCTGTGGCAGGTGGCTACTGTTACCTGTGGCAGGTGACTGCCGTTACCTGTGGCAGGTGGCTACTGTTACCTGGCAGGTGATGCCGTTACCTGTGGCAGGAGGATACCGTTACCTGTGGCAGGAACTGCCGTTACCTGTGGCAGGTGGCTACCGTTACTGTGGCAGGTGGCTACTGTTACCTGTGGCAGGTGACTGCGTTACCTGTGGCAGTGGCTACCGTTACCTGTGGCAGGTGACTGCCGTTACCTGTGGCAGGTGGCTACCGTTACCTGTGGCAGGTGACTGCCGTTACCAGTGGCAGGTGGCTACCGTTACCTGTTGCAGGTGGCTACCGTTACCTTTGGCAGGTGGCTACCGTTACCTGTGGCAGGTGACTACCGTTACCTGTAGCCGGTGGCTACCGTTACCTTGTGCAGGTGGCTACCGTTACCTGTGGCAGGTGGCTAGTTACCTGAGGCAGGTGGCTACCGTTACCTGTGGCAGGTAGCTACCGTTACCTGTGGCAGATGGCTACCGTACCTGTGGCAGATGGCTACCGTTACCTGTGGCAGGTGGCTACCGTTACCTGTGGCAGGTGGCTACCGTTACCTGTGGCAGGTGGCTACCGTTACCTGTGGCAGTGGCTACCGTTACCTGTGGCAGATGGCTACCGTTACCTGTGGCAGGTGGCTACCGTTACCTGTGGCAGGTGGCTACCGTTACCTGTGGCAGATGGTTTTATAGTGTGGGTTGGTGGTGCTGTCGTGTAGTTCCTTCTTTACGGACAACCCAACGCACAACTCGGTAGAGTGCTTATACTTCACTAGATCACACTAGGCGCTTCTGGCTCTTGGAGAGGGGCTCAACGTCACACGTTTAGGGGGATGCGGCTCCAACACTTAGCCTCGTTGTCACGTGCACACACCCACTCGAGCCGCTGTGACTCCCCACTCTCTCCTTATGTGATATGATCTCCTAAATCCCTTTGACTGACTAGTTTTCCGTACTACCCTGTCCACAGCTGTGGTTCTTGGTTCTTTCTCTCTCTCTCTCTCTCTCCTTCTTTGCTATTTCCTGGGAAGCCTCACTAGAACAAGGGCAAACACCAGCAAATTTGAATACATTTACTGGACAAAGCACATACACAATACATAAACACATATAATAATAATGAATCCTACACTCTATACTATTTCAGTCAGGTTGCACTCCAACACCATCAGAACTCTATCATCTACTTATCAAGTGGTATCCTATCTCCTGATTGACCACCTAATACTACCAACCTCCTTAAGTAGATCAAGTCTTATAATACAATGTTGCACTATCAGCAAGAGAATATACATCTGTAAACATGTGCAAGGAAAATTGGCGTATGAATGCAATAACATAAATATCCTTATAAATATTCCTCGATACACAACAATGATCAAACGATCACCCTATCAGTCCTAGAACACATACACCTGTAGGTAATCCAGCCTACGACTGTAACTCTAAACTTCAGTATAAACACTCCTCGGCACAAGAATGGCAAACAATCACTCACCTTTCACTGCGTCTTGCACGCTAATGACAACCAAACACTCTATCACCTCCTTACAAGTAATCATTTAGAACTTCCCTTCCACATCTGGAAGTTCACTACCCTGATATCTTCAGGTTCTTCCGGGCTTAACTACCAGGATCCTCTGCAGCTCCTCCAGGCTGCTACACCATGAAGTTTTCCTCAAGCAACTATGGAGCTTCACTACTTCTACTAGGGTCCTCCACAGCTCTCCTGGCTGCTACACCATGAAGTTTTCCTCGAGCAACTATGGTGCTTCACCACTTCTACAGAAGCACGTGACACTCCTCTTGACTGCTTCTCCTCACAGCTCGAGGTCCTCTCCTCCACTACCTTGGAGTCTCATCAACTACTCCCTCTGTGCTGGCTTCCAAGTTCTCAGCAACTTCTTCCCTAAAGACAAACGTGCAACCCATTGACACTCCAATAAAAACGTTTCCCTTGAACACATAAACAAAAATAACCAGACAATATGTTTGCCTCCAACATCTATCTGCTCTCTACATACTGTGAGAGTGGACTCCCCCGTTGGGCGGGTCCATGCTCCACCTGGCCCGGCGGTCCTCCGCCCCTCAGTCAGTTGGCTTCAGGCGGTCGACGGGAGGGGACGTGCTGCTCGTCCCTCCAGCTGTCTCTCTCTCTCATTTCCGTCCTCTTATTTAGGCTTCCTGCCTTACCAAAACATGTCTAACTTATCAATAAACAATGCTACTGTCGCTGGGCACACGACCAACTACAAGTAATCGATATGAACTGGCTTAAATCGTGCTTACCAAAGATTGCCTAGTCGAGGGCGCTCCTCCCTCTGACGGAGTCTGGTCAGGGCACTCACACGGCCCACAATAATGTCTCTGGGCGGCTTAATAAACACTCCTCGCCGTCCAGAACTTGAGACCACAACGTTCCCAGCTGGAACGTCTGCACACTTCTCTTCTCTTGGAGATATATCACTAGGGGTGCCTTTCTGACAGGAACTCACACGGAGCGCAGCTTCCCCTTGCGATGTCTGGTACTCAAGTGAGCTCAAAGCCCTCCAGAAGCGAGCCTCACGCCTCCAGAAAATTATCCACATCTCCTATCCAGTCATTTATCTATTTCCTTATTCACTGCACATAATCTCAAATTGTTCATTAAATCCAACCAACTATTTTACATCTGTGTTATCACCTCTATATTTCCTAGACCTTCTAGTCAGGTCAGGCTTGATAGAATAATTCTCAAAGGGGAGACTCGTTTTTCGGCTGCCTGGGATCATGACATGGCTACCGTTACCTGTGGCAGGTGGCTACCGTTACCTGTGGCAGGTGGCTACCGTTACCTGTGGCAGGTGGCTACCGTTACCTGTGGCAGGTGGCTAGTGTTACCTGTGGCAGGTGGCTACCGTTACCTGTGGCAGGTGGCTACCGTTACCTGTGGCAGGTGGCTACCGTTACCTGTGGCAGGTGGCTATCGTTACCTCTGGCAGGTGGCTACCGTTACCTGTGGCAGGTGGCTAGTGTTACCTGTGGCATGTGGCTACCGTTACCTGTGGCAGGTGGCTACCGTTACCTGTGGCAGGTGGCTACCGTTACCTGTGGCAGGTGGCTACCGTTACCTGTGGCAGGTGGCTACCGTTACCTGTGGCAGGTGGCTACCGTTACCTGTGGCAGGTGGCTACCGTTACCTGTGGCAGGTGGCTACCGTTACCTTTGTCAGATGGCTACCGTTACCTGTGGCTACCGTTACCTGTGGCAGGTGGCTACCGTTACCTGTGGCAGGTGGCTAGTGTTACCTGTGGCAGGTGGCTACCGTTACCTGTGACAGGTGGCTACCGTTACCTGTGGCAGGTGGCTACCGTTACCTGTGGCAGGTGGCTACCGTTACCTGTGGCAGGTGGCTAGTGTTACCTGTGGCAGGTGGCTACCGTTACCTGTGGCAGGTGGCTACCGTTACCTGTGGCAGGTGGCTACCGTTACCTGTGGCAGGTGGCTATCGTTACCTCTGGCAGGTGGCTACCGTTACCTGTGGCAGGTGGCTACCGTTACCTGAGGCAGGTGGCTACCGTTACCTGTGGCAGGTGGCTACCGTTACCTGTGGCAGGTGGCTACCGTTACCTGTGGCAGGTGGCTACCGTTACCTGTGGCAGGTGGCTACCGTTACCTGTGGCAGGTGGCTAGTGTTACCTGTGGCAGGTGGCTACCGTTACCTGTGGCAGGTGGCTACCGTTACCTGTGGCAGGTGGCTACCGTTACCTGTGGCAGGTGGCTACCGTTACCTGTGGCAGGTGGCTAGTGTTACCTGTGGCAGGTGGCTACCGTTACCTGTGGCAGGTGGCTACCGTTACCTGTGGCAGGTGGCTACCGTTACCTGTGGCAGGTGGCTACCGTTACCTGTGGCAGGTGGCTACCGTTACCTGTGGCAGGTGGCTACCGTTACCTGTGGCAGGTGGCTACCGTTACCTGTGGCAGGTGGCTACCGTTACCTTTGTCAGATGGCTACCGTTACCTGTGGCTACCGTTACCTGTGGCAGGTGGCTACCGTTACCTGTGGCAGGTGGCTACCGTTACCTTTGGCAGATGGCTACCGTTACCTATGGCAGGTGGCTACCGTTACCTGTGACAGGTGGCTACCGTTACCTGTGGCAGGTGGCTACCGTTACCTGTGGCAGATGGCTACCGTTACCTGTGGCAGGTGGGCTACCGTTACCTGTGGCAGGTGGGCTACCGTTACCTGTGGCAGGTGGGCTACCGTTACCTGTGGCAGGTGGCTACCGTTACCTGTGGCAGTTGGCTACCGTTACCTGTGGCAGGTGGCTACCGTTACCTGTGGCAGGTGGCTACCGTTACCTGTGGCAGATGGCTACCGTTACCTGTGGCAGATGGCTACCGTTGCCTGTGGCAGGTGGCTACCGTTACCTGTGGCAGGTGGCTACCGTTACCTGTGGCAGATGGCTAACGTTACCTGTGGCAGGTGGCTACCGTTACCTGTGGCAGGTGGCTACCGTTACCTGTGGCAGGTGGCTACCGTTACCTGTGGCAGGTGGGTACCGTTACCTGTGGCAGGTGGCTACCGTTACCTGTGGCAGGTGGCTACCGTTACCTGTGGCAGATGGCTACCGTTGCCTGTGGCAGGTGGCTACCGTTACCTGTGGCAGGTGGCTACCGTTACCTGTGGCAGGTGGCTACCGTTACCTGTGGCAGGTGGCTACCGTTACCTGTGGCAGATGGCTAACGTTGCCTGTGGCAGGTGGCTACCGTTACCTGTGGCAGATGGCTACCGTTACCTGTGGCAGGTGGCTACCGTTACCTGTGGCAGGTGGCTACAGGTGGCGAACTTCCCAATCCTGAGCACTAAAAATGCAAACTCTGAACAGCAACTGGCTCATGATCTCACGCATTAATTTATTGAACGTTAAATTATGAGATTCAGACCCCGTGGCATGAGATAGCTGGAGTTTTGCAACCACTTTATTAATTAATTCACGTATTTTTTGAGTATATCCTCATAATGCACTCAAAATTTGCCAGTGCAGACTACAGATTATATGGTTCTGTATTACCAACCATCCCGTGTGATGGGGATATTTAAACATCACTCTTAATACACTATGCACTCCTCTTCATATAGCCTAGCATAGCTGTATAAATGCAGTTGTACCTGAATGTAAGCGTCGACATACTGACATTGTCATGTGAGAATACAAACAAGTGCTCCTCAATTATGTGACCAGCGACATGAGTTCTCCTGCTGGTTCCTGCGAGCAGTGACAGAACCATTGCCATCTGTTCCTGTGACTTACAACAGGTGCACTCCCGTTCGTTGTTGTGACCAGCAACAGGTGCACTCCCATCTGTTCCTGTGACCAGCAACAGCAGTACTCCCATCTGTTCCTGTCATCAGTGACAGAAGCACTCCTGTCTGTTCCTGTGACCAGCAACAGCAGTACTCCCATCTGTTCCTGTCATCAGTGACAGAAGCACTCCCGTCTGTTCCTGTGACCAGTGGCAGAAATTCTCCTGCATGTTCCTGTGGCTAGCCAAAAAATCAAAGACACAGAAGAGACGTAATCGCAGCATGTGAGATACTGAGGGAAACTGACTAAGTGGACAAGGACAGCCTCATTAATTGTTGGGATATTCATGTCTGCTTAAGCAACTCGCTTAATCCTTTCCTTATTGTCTAGTATAGTTTCCGTTCCCTTTCTAAGTCGGCCTTCTTTTTTGTCCTTCCACAAATGAACATATTTCAAACAGGTTTTGTACATCTCTGCTGGCAATTGTTCCCTTGCGGGGAAGTTTTGGTACTTAAGACAATTTTCCGTTGGCAAACTGCGGCGACAACTGCGGGCACCCAGACGGACGTACGACGACAACTGCGGGCACCCAGACGGACGTACGACGACAACTGCGGGCATCCAGACGGACGTACGACGACAACTGCGGGCACCCAGACGGACGGACGACGACAACTACAGACACCCAGACGGACGTACGACGACAACTGCGGGCACCCAGACGGACGTACGACGACAACTGCGGGCACCCAGACGGACGTACGACGACAACTGCGGGCACCCAGACGGACGGACGACGACAACTACAGACACCCAGACGGACGGACGACGACAACTGCGGGCACCCAGACGGACGTACGACGACAACTGCGGGCACCCAGACGGACGTACGACGACAACTACAGACATCCAGACGGACGTACGACGACAACTACAGACACCCAGACGGACGTACGACAACTGCGGGCGCCCAGACGGACGGACGACGACAACTACAGACACCAGACGGACGGACGACGACAACTGCGGGCACCCAGACGGACGGACGACGACAACTACGGACACCCAGACGGACGGACGACGACAACTACGGACACCCAGACGGACGGACGACGACAACTACGGACACCCAGACGGACGGACGACGACAACTACGGACACCCAGACGGACGGACGACGACAACTACGGACACCCAGACGGACGGACGACGACAACTGCGGGCACCCAGACGGACGGACGACGACAACTACGGACACCCAGACGGACGGACGACGACAACTACGGACACCCAGACGGACGGACGACGACAACTACGGACACCCAGACGGACGGACGACGACAACTGCGGGCACCCAGACGGACGGACGACGACAACTACGGACACCCAGACGGACGGACGACGACAACTACGGACACCCAGACGGACGGACGACGACAACTACGGACATCTAGACGGACGGACGACGGGCGACGACAACTATGGGCACCCAGACGGACGGACGACAACTACGGACATCTAGACGGACGGACGACAACTATGGACACCCAGACGGACGGACGGACGACAACTACGGACACCCAGACGGACGGACGACGACAACTACGGACACCCAGACGGACGGACGGACGGACGACAACTACGGACACCCAGACGGACGGACGACGACAACTACGGACACCCAGACGGACGGACGACGACAACTACGGACACCCAGACGGACGGACGACGACAACTACGGACACCCAGACGGACAGACGACGACAAGTACGGACACCCAGACGGACGGACGACGACAACTACGGACACCCAGACGGACGGACGACGACAACTGCGGGCACCCAGACGACGCTGACAGCTGTACACAACACAAAGACAGCAGCAACACTGGCGACACAGGAGGAAGAGGGAGGGAGGGAGTTATCAGCAGAAAGTGCCAAGCCACTGCGACTATATAGCACTGGGAAGGGTTCGGGATAAGGATTTTGGATGGGACGGTGGAAGGAATGGTGCCCAATCACTTGGACGGTCGGGGATTGAACGCGGACCGTCCAAGTGGGAGGAAGAGGACAACACATCTTCAGACGAGCATGTGGGCGATGAGGAACTCATCGGCGTAGATGAGTATGACTCGGAAGATGCAGTGTCGACGTCTCGACGGGTACGACGCAGTGTCGACGTCTCGACGGGTACGACGCAGTGTCGACGTCTCGACGGGTACGACGCAGTGTCGACGTCTCGACGGGTACGAACGCCCATGTTTGGGGGCCACGATGTACCCGCTATTTTGAACACAGGTCGATACACCGCTTTCAGAAATGGTCACCAGGCGATCACCGTCGACTTGCCGCGATATGTTGTCGAAGATCTTTTACGATACACTACGCTGTCGCCTGTGGACACCCACGTACAGACACGACACCCATGTACAGACACGACACCCATGTACAGACACAACACCCATGTACAGACACGACACCCATGTACAGACACGACACCCATGTAAACAGAGTGGTAGACGGTTGGAACAAACTACACTTAGGTAATTACGAAGCCAAAACAAGAAACAGAAGAAAAGGACAAAATAGAGCCCTGAGGACTCCCCCTGAGATAGTGATGCTCTAGGGGAATATCAAACAAGGACTTCTGGCTGCTGCTCGACCCTCTTGTCCATTCTTTTATTTATTAAAAAATCCTCGCCTGGTTGCTGAGTTGAGCCCGGCCTCTACTCTGTGCGACGCCGAAGTTTCCTCTCCAGACTATAATCCTCGTGACGGCCCTTGTGGATTTGTTCATGCAGAATATTTTCATTCATAGTTGACTTATCTGCTGGTTGAGCAAACATTTTTCACAAAATCTAAGTACTGTAGTTCTCTGTCCTGTGACTGGTTATTTCCAGTTTGATTTCCTGTTAAAATGTTTTGTTATTCTCCATCTTAAACTGGGTAGACGAAAGCCTCCAAGGAAGATAATGTTAGGCACCAGGTTTTCTAGCTTATCGAGGCAATTATCTAGTTTCTTTATTCTGTGAATTCCTCAATGGTTGCATCTGGCAGTTTGTATAATAAACTGAGAGCATAACGTTTATGCTCTCTACTTTGATGCCAAGTACTTCTACCAGCTCATTTGTAGTTTCAGAGCTCTGTGCATATAAGTTCTCTTTAATATACCAACCTACTCTAATTAACCTATTTACTCTATCACATCTACAGTAGAGATTATAAAATGGCATCCAGATTTCACTATACATGTAATCTCACATATGAGTTTCTGTGGATGCCCCAAATATTGAAGATGACTATTAGAAGGTCATTTATAAACATTACTTAATTTCTTAGTTTTGGCTTGGAGCCTAATATGTTTACACAATAAATGACTTTCCGTATTGTCGCTTCAGGAAAGATTTGAGATCGCTTCAATCTCCATCATCTTTCTGAGTGTGGTGTAATTTTGGCCAAGATTTGTCCAATTTGGTAGTAGTAGTAGTACTGGTAATGTAGTGTTAGCTGTGGTATTGGGGAGTGTAGGATGTGTATTGATGGTGCCTTGGAGTCCAG
>WNGS01097662.1:41540-53991 GCA_020271785.1 Procambarus virginalis
ATAGTTATAACACATCCTTCAATTCCTCTGTTTACATCCCATAAGTTTAGTCCACGGGAGAGTTAATGTGTTGTGTTACTGTGAGCAGAGGTGAGCCACACTGTAGCTGGTGACGGTGTCTCCCACCCACCCCAGGGTGCTGGTGACGGTGTCTCCCTCCCACCCCAGGGTGCTGGTGACGGTGTCTCCCTCCCACCCCAGGGTGCTGGTGACGGTGTCTCCCACCCACCCCCAGGGTGCTGGGGACGGTGTCTCCCACCCACCCCAGGGTGCTGGTGACGGTGTCTCCCACCCACCCCAGGGTGCTGGTGACGGTGTCTCCCACCCACCCCAGGGTGCTGGTGACGGTGTCTCCCTCCCACCCCAGGGTGCTGGGGACGGTGTCTCCCACCCACCCCAGGGTGCTGGTGACGGTGTCTCCCTCCCACCCCCAGGGTGCTGGTGACGGTGTCTCCCGCCCACCCCAGGGTGCTGGTGACGGTGTCTCCCGCCCACCCCAGGGTGCTGGGGACGGTGTCTCCCTCCCACCCCCAGGGTGCTGGTGACGGTGTCTCCCGCCCACCCCAGGGTGCTGGTGACGGTGTCTCCCACCCACCCCAGGGTGCTGGTGACGGTGTCTCCCACCCACCCCAGGGTGCTGGTGACGGTGTCTCCCTCCCACCCCAGGGTGCTGGTGACGGTGTCTCCCACCCACCCCAGGGTGCTGGTGACGGCAGCTCCCGCCCACCCCAGGGTGCTGGTGACGGTGTCTCCCACCCACCCCAGGGTGCTGGTGACGGCAGCTCCCGCCCACCCCAGGGTGCTGGAGACGGCAGCACCATGCCCACCCCAGGGTACTGGTGACGGTGTCTCCCTCCCACCCCAGGGTGCTGGTGACGGTGTCTCCCACCCACCCCAGGGTGCTGGTGACGGCAGCTCCCGCCCACCCCAGGGTGCTGGAGACGGCAGCACCATGCCCACCCCAGGGTACTGGTGACGGTGTCTCCCTCCCACCCCAGGGTGCTGGTGACGGTGTCTCCCACCCACCCCAGGGTGCTGATGACGGCAGCTCCCGCCCACCCCAGGGTGCTGGAGACGGCAGCACCATGCCCACCCCAGGGTACTGGTGACGGTGTCTCCCTCCCACCCCAGGGTGCTGGTGACGGTGTCTCCCACCCACCCCAGGGTGCTGGGGACGGCAGCTCCCGCCCACCCCAGGGTGCTGGTGACGGCAGCTCCCGCCCACCCCCACACACCACCCACTCACACATTCCCTCAGTTAACTCACCCGCCATATTTGAGCCCTTGCCGTAGCCGCTAATGTATATTAAATTAAAAGTGTATGTGGCGTGGGTGGGGAAGGACTGAGCCGGGGTGTGGGGGAGATAACCCCACCACCGACGCCCCCACCACACACATCTCCGGCCCCGCCTCCTTCACCTACTACTATTTTGAATCAAATACTTTCATCTCAGACTCGTTCATGTAATACTAAGATTCCTCTTGTTTTGCGCCGGCGGGCAAGTAGGCCGTGGTTGTATTCTTAGTGTAAAAACTTAACGTTCGTCATCATATTGTAATTTGTAAACTAATATACTGTGGATTCAAATTGTAAAGTGGCAACAACAGCAATAATGGCGATAAAGGGTGACGCAATAGAGGAGCCGCTATCACCTGATTTATTATTGGTCCGCTTTGGAAGAGACAAGTGACGTCAGATGTGCGCAGCTGTGGCCACAAGGGTATTGGGCGCATGAAGGAATTTCTGTGCATGTATTAAGGAGGTTTCGAATTCAGTTTGTGGCATACGTGAGGTCTGGTCAACATTGTGTGAGGGAGATCCGTGGGAAGGTGTGAGTGGTGGGCGGGGGGGACAGTGCCCGCCCTGTACACTCTGATATTAAACCCAAGCTCCTGTCACTCTCACTTACTCTCACACACACAGCGCTTGGGACTCGTAATCCTAGGGTCCGGGTTCCATTCCCGGCGATGGCGGAAAACAAATGGGCAGTTTCTTTCACCCTGATGCCTCTGTTACCCTAGCAGTAAATAGGTACCTGGGAGTTAGACAGCTGTTACGGGCGGCTTCCTAGGGGTACTCACCTAGTTGTACTCACCTAGATGTGCTTGCAGGGGTTGAGCTGTCTCTTTGGTCCCGCCTCTCAACTGTCAATCAACTGGTGTACAGATTCCTGAGCCTACTGGGCTCTATCATATCTTCACTTGAAACTGTGTATGGAGTCAGTATCCACCACATCACTGCCTAATGCATTCCATCTGTTAACTACTCTGACACTGAAAAAGTTCTTTCTAACGTCCCTGTGGCTCATGTGGGTACTCAGTTTCCATCTGTGTCCCCTTGTTCGTGTACCGCCCGTGTTAAAACGTTTATCCTTATCTACCCTGTCAATTCCATTGAGAATTTTGTAGGTAGTGATCATGTCTCCCCTCACTCTTCTGTCTTTCAGTGTCGTGAGGTGCATCTCGCGCAGCCTTTCCTCGTAACTCATGCTTCTTAGTTCTGGGACTAGTCTAGTGGCATACCTCTGAACTTTTTCCAGCTTCGTCCTGTGCTTGACAAGGTACGGGCTCCATGCTGGGGCCGCATACTCCATGACTGGTCTTACATATGTGTGTACAAGATTCTGAATGATTCCTTACACAGGCTCCTGAAGGCTATTCAAATGTTAGCCAGCCTCGCATATGCCGCAGATGTAATTCTTTTTATCTGGGCTTCAGGAGACAGGTTTGGTGTGATATGAACTCCTAGATCTTTCTCTCTGTCCGTTTCATGAAGTACTTCATTTCCCATTCGGTATCCTGTGTCTGACCTCCTGTTTCCACCGCCTAGTTTCATTACCTTGCATTTACTCGGGTTGAACTTTAGTAGCCATTTGTCAGACCATTCAGTCTGTCTAGGTCATCTTGTAGCCTCCTACTTTCTTCCTCTGTTTTAATCCTCCTCATAATTTTTGCATCATCGGCAAACAATGAGAGGAACGATTCTATACCTTCTGGGAGATTATTTACATATATCAGAAACAGTATAGGTCCAAGGACTGAACCCTGCGGGACTCCACTGGTGACGTCTCGCCAATCTGAGACCTCACCCCTCACAGTGACTCGCCGTCTTCTGTTGCTTAGGTACTCCCTTATCCAATGTAGTACCTTCCCTTTCACTCCTGCTTGCATCTCCAGCTTTTTCACTACTCCTGTGTGGTACTGTGTCAAAGGCTTTCTGGCAATCCAAAAATATGCAGTCTGCCCACCCCTGTCTTTCTTGCGTGATTTTTGTTGCCTGGTCGTAGAATTCAATTAATCCTGTGAGGCAGGATTTGCCATCCTTGAACCCATGTTGATTGTTGATGCTGTGTTACAAAGTTCTTTCGCTCCAGATGCTCCACTAGCTTTCTTCGCACAATCTTCTCCATCAGCTTGCATGGTATGCAGGTTAGGGACACTGGCCTGTAGTTCAGTGCTTCCTGTCTATCCCCCTTCTTGTATATTGGGACTACATTAGCCGTCTTCCAAAGTGTTGGCAATTCCCCTGTTACCAGTGATTTGTTATACACTATGGAGAGTGGCAGGCACAGTGCTTCTGCTCCTTCCTTTAGTATCCAAGGGAAGATTCCATCCGGGCCTATGGCCTTTGTCACATCCTACTCTAGCAAGAGCTTCCTTACTTCCCCACTGATAATCCCAAGCTCTTCTAGTGGGTCCTGGTTAACTATTCCCTCTCTTATCTCTGGAACTTCCCCTTCCTCTAATGTAAAGACCTGGAATTTCTTATTCAGTTCCTCGAACACTTCCTTGTCGTTTGTCCGCCCACGATCCTCAATTTCATAACCTGTTCCTTTACTGTTGTTTTTCTCCTGATGTGAATGTGCAGCAATTTAGGCTGAGTCTTTGCCTTGCTTGCGATGTCATTTCCGTATTGCCCTTCTGCCTCTCTTCTCATCCTGACATATTCATTCCCGGCACTCTGGTATCTTTCTCTGCTCTCCAGTGTCCTGTTATTCCTATAGTTTCTCCATGCCCTTTTACTTTGCTGCTTAGCTAGCCTACATCTCTGATTAAACCATGGGTTTCTTATCTTCGTTTCGTTGTTTTCCTTTTGGATTGGGACAAACTTGTCTGCGGCCTCCTTACACTTCTGCGTGATGTAGTCCATCATGTCTTCCCCCCCCCCAACCCCCTGTTAAGTACACCACAGGAGGATGAGCCCTCACCCCGACCACCCCCTACCCCCCCACCCCCAGGACTCCTTCCTGTCCCAAGCAGTCCTGGGCAAGATCTGAGCCCTACATTCCCCCCCCCCACCCCCACTTCCTCCGAACCCCTGGTAACCACCCCACAGGAGGATGAGCCTACCCAAGTAGCAATGCCCATGGAATACACTAATGGGGAGTGAGGGTGAAAATGGATATAGGAAAGTGAGCTTCAAGGTAATGTACTCAAACATCGATGTGATTACCAATAAAGCAAGTGAACTGACGGAAAGAGCGCAGGAAGAAAACCCAGATGTAATAGGGCTCGCAGAAACAAAATTGTCAGGAGTCATAACAAATGCTGTATTTCCAAAGGACTACTATATAGCAAGGAAAGAGTGGGAAGGGAGAGGAGGAGGAAGAGAAGGGGGTGGCCCTGCTGATAAGGAAGAATTGGAGTTTTGAAGAGATGAAAATTCCAGGCTGTGAAGGATTCAGAGACTACATAACATGAACTATGACAATGGGTGGACCTAAGATAATAGTAGCAGTCATTTACAACCCTCCACTGAATGACAGAAGACCCAGACAGGAGTTCGATAGGAACAACAGGGCAACCAATAATATCACTACCTGCACAACCTAGGTGGAACATAAAAACAAGCCAACTGGAATATATACCAAGAGGAACTAGAAAAAATGGTATACACCATACACGCCACCTGAGGATCCTCTTATCTTGAGGTTATCTTGAGATGATTTCGGGGCTTTAGTGTCCCCGCGGCCCGGTCCTCGACCAGGCTTCCACCCCCAGGAAGCAGCCCATGACAGCTGACTAACACCCAGGTACCTATTTTACTGCTAGGTAACAGGGGCATAGCGTGAAAGAAATTCTGCCCATTGTTTCTCGCCGGCGCCTGGGATCGAACCCAGGACCACAGGATCACAAGTCCCGCGTGCTGTCCGCTCGGCCGACCGGCTTCCTAAGGATTTGAACATTCACGAGATCAATCTGCAGGAAGCCATTGTAGCTGCTGCAAACAAAGCTATTCCAATCATTATCACAGGAAACACAAAACGAAAGAACTATTGGTTCTATAGTAATGAAGTTAAAGAACAGAACCACAGAGTCAACATCTTCAGAAAACATCTAAAGAGAAACCCCACACCAGAAGGAAGAACTCTGCTAAGAGCGGTGGTATCTGAAGCAAGACGAGTTTCTAGAGAAGTAAAGAAGGCAAGATGGCTTGAGTGGTGTCAAACTCTGAACGAACATAGTAGTCTTGGCAAGATATGGGGTCAGATTAAAACTATATCAGGTCGACCGGCCCGACCACAGGCATGTATTCAACCATTGCAGGAGGCTGAGAGACTTGCTCTCCAATTTGCAGAAAGAACAGCTTCATATCAGCTTCCTGCAATGGTCCGAAGGCAGCAAGAACAATTAAAACAAGAGAGGTTGACAGTCATTCGTGCGAGTATAGCTATAAATGACGAATGTAACTGTCCCTTCACCAAACAAGAACTAATCAGAGCCAAAAAAGGTGGTAAGGACACTGCACCAGGTGCTGATAACATTACATACTCAATGATCGCACACGCAGGTCCTGCTGGAGAACAAGGAATATTGGACGTCATCAATGCATCTTGGCAGCAAGGCAAACTACCGACCTCTTGGAAGAAAGCAGACATCATACCGATTCCTAAGCCGAAAGAACCTGGCAATTACAGACCCATTTCATTAACATCATGCATTAGTAAAACTGCAGAACGGATGGTGTTAAATAGGCTCCTGTGGAAGACTGGAGACCTGCATAAACACATATTTGGCTTCACGAGAGGAGTAAGTACTGCCAACTGCATAGCAACATTACTAGGACAGTTAACTCAGGTCCAGCTATAGTGATCTTCCTTGATCTAGATTTCTAGAAAAAGCATTCGAACTTGCAAGCCCGCAATTTTACACACCTTAGTTAAAAAAAGTGTAAAGGGAAATATGCTAGGATGGATTCAAGATTACCTAAGTCACAGGAATGCCAGAGTAAAGTTGCAAGGACAAGTGTCGGACTACCACCTGCATGAGAATGGGACTCCACAAGGAGGAGTCCTCAGTCCTAGTCTTTTAACATCCTTATGGAAAACCTTGTTACCATGACATTTACAGAAGGGTTAAATTGCTAAGCTATGCTGATGATATAGCATTAGTGATTACAGGTCCTTCACTTCTCAATAAAGCACAAGGTGCATTAGATAAAGTAACATCTGAATGCAGCGTTTTAGGGCTAAAAATATCTGCATAGAAGTCTAAGGCAATGAGACTAGGCGGCAACACTCCAGACAGGCACCTACGCATTCAAGACATTAACCTTCAGATTAATTAAAAAATCAGTAAAATTATCTGGAAAATTGACAGGGTGGACACAGACAAACTCTTTAACACGGATGGAACACGAACAAGGGGACACAGGTGGAAACTTAGTACCCAGATGAGCCACTGAGACATTAGAAAGAATTTTTCAGTGTTGAGTAGTTAACAGGTGGAATGCATTAGGCAGTGATGTGGTGGAGGCTGACTCCATACACAGTTTCAAGTGTAGATTTGATAAAGCCCAGTAGGCTCAAGAATCTGTAAACCAGTTGATTGACAGTTGAGAGGCGGGACCAAAGAGCCAGAGCTCAATCCCCGCAAGAACAACTAAATGAGAACTAAATGAGAACTAAATGAGAACTAGATGAGTACACACACACACACACACACACACACACACACACACACACACACCACACACACACACACACACACACAAACGACGACGCCAAAATTATGAGAAGGATTAAGACAGAGGAGGACAGCTTGAGACTTCAAGAAGACCTGGACAAGCTGCAGGAATGGTCGAACAAATGGCTGTTAGAGTTTAACCCAAGCAAATGTAATGTAATGAAGATAGGGGTAGGAAGCAGGAGACCAGATACAAGGTATCATTTGGGAGATGAAATACTTCAAGAGTCAGAGAGAGAGAAAGACCTGGGGGTTGATATCACGCCAGACCTGTCCCCTGAAGCTCATATCAAGAGGATAACATCAGCAGCATATGCCAGGTTGGCTAACATAAGAACGGCCTTTAGAAACTTGTGTAAGGAATCTTTCAGAACATTATATACCACATATGTCAGACCAATCCTGGAGTATGCGGCTCCAGCATGGAGTCCCTATCTAGTCAAGCATAAGACTAAACTGGAAAAGGTTCAAAGGTTTGCCACCAGACTAGTACCCGAGCTGAGAGGTATGAGCTACGAGGAGCGACTGCAGGAATTAAACCTCACTTCGTTGGAAGACAGAAGAGTTAGGGGGGACATGATCACCACATTCAAGATTCTCAGGGGAATCGACAGGGTTGATAAAGACAGGCTGTTTAACACAAGGGGCACACGCACTAGGGGACACAGGTGGAAACTGAGTGCCCAAATGAGCCACAGAGATATTAGAAAGAACTTTTTTAGTGTCAGAGTGGTTGACAAATGGAATGCATTAGGAAGCGATGTGGTGGAGGCTGACTCCATACACAGTTTCAAATGTAGATATGATAGAGCCCATTAGGCTCAGGAAACTGTACACCTGTTGATTGACGGTTGAGAGGCGGGACCAAAGAGCCAGAGCTCAACCCCCGCAAGCACAACTAGGTGAGTACACACTAGAAGAAAAAGAGGTGATCACTACATACAAAATAGTAACAGGAATTGATAAAATCGATAGGGAAGATTTCCTGAGACCTGGAACTTTAAGAACAAGAGGTCATAGATATAAACTAGCTAAACACAGATGCCGAAGAAATATAACAAAATTCACTTTCGCAAACAGAGTGGTAGACGGTTGGAACAAGTTAGGGGAGAAGGTGGTGGAGGCCAAGACCGTCAGTAGTTTCAAAGCGTTATATGACAAAGAGCGCTGGGAAGACGGGACACCACGAGCGTAGCTCTCATCCTGTAACTACACTTAGGTAATTACACACACATGGGGGCCTCGCGGCTGAATGGACAGCGCTCTGGAGTTGTAATCCTAAGGGCCCGGGTTCGATCCCCGGCAGAGGCAGAAACAAATGTGCAGAGTTTCTCTCACCCTGATGCCCGTGTTCACTTAGCAGTAAGTATGTACCTGGGAGTTAGACAGCTGCTACGGGCTGCTTCCTGGAGATGTGTGCGTGTGTAAGAGAAATATATGTAGTAGACACGATAGAGGAAAAATAAATTGGTTAGAAAGGCGGGATCCAAGAGCAAATAGCTCGATTCTGCAGATACAGATAGCAAATACACGAGGGGTTGTCAACCAGGCAGAGGGTTATCATCTGGGACGAGGGTCGTCAACAGTAGTAGTAATGGCAGCTTAGCGAGGACTTTTTTTAGGGGGGGGGGGTAAAATCCTCGCTGCGGACCACTGGATTGAACAAACTCCCCCAAAAAAATCCTCGCTGCGGACCATGGTATTTAGCAAACTCCTAAAATGCTCGCTGCGGACCATGGTATTAGCAAACTCCTAAAATGCTCGCTGCGGACCATGGTATTTAGCAAACTCCTAAAATGCTCGCTGCGGACCATGGTATTAGCAAACTCCTGAAATGCTCGCTGCGGACCATGGTATTTAGCAAACTCCTAAAATCCTCGCTGCGGACCATGGTATTTAGCAAACTCCCCAAATCCTCGCTGCAGACCATGGTATTTAGCAAAACTCCTAAAATCCTCGCTGCGGACCGTGGTATTAGCAAACTCCTAAAATCCTCGCTGCGGACCATGGATTTAGCAAACTCCTAAAATCCTCGCTGCGGACCATGGTATTTAGCAAACTCCCCAAATCCTCGCTGCAGACCATGGTATTTAGCAAACTCCTAAAATCCTCGCTGCGGACCGTGGTATTTAGCAAACTCCTAAAATCCTCGCTGCGGACCATGGTATTTAGCAAACTCCTAAAATCCTCGCTGCGACCATGGTATTAGCAAACTTCCCAAATCCTCGCTGCAGACCATGGTATTTAGCGAACCCCAAATCCTCACTGCGGACCACCATTTTTCCTAAGTTCAGGATATGTCACACCCTTTAAGACCAAAATTGTTCAGAGTTCATATATTCATAGTTGTTAATGAATTCTTACAGAAGAAATCCAAAAATGAGTGCTTTGCCCCCATTGTTTGAGCCCGAAATTTTCAGAGTTTTTATTCCTCACTCTGTCACACCCGTTAAGACTGAAATTATCAAAAGACCATTTTCAGAGAATATGTCATAGAAGTTTGTTAAGGAAAATAGACATCTTAGCAGCGACTTTTAGTTTAATATCATTTACTGCTGTTTCACCCGTTTAAGGCCGAATTTCTTCAGAGACCAGTTGAAGACCGAATTAATTTCAGAAACCAGTTAAAACCGAATTTCTTCAGAGTCCGGTTGAAGACCGAAATTAGTCAGAGTTTAGTTTAAGACCGAAAATTAGTCAGAGATCAGTTTAAGACCGAAATTAGTCAGAGTTTAATTAAGACCGAAAATTGACAGAGACCATTTAAGACCTAAATTGTTCAAAGACCAGTTAAGACCGAAATAATTTCAGAGACTAATTAAGACCGAAAATTAGTCAGAGACCAATTGAAGACCAAAAATTAATTTCAGAAACCAGTTAAGACCTAAATGTGATAAGAGTCTAGTTAAGACCAAAATAAATTCAGATACCATTTTAAGACCAAAATTGTGCAAAGAAATAGGACCAATTTTAAGACCAAAATTTTCAGTTTAATCCTAGCTGAGTTCGTAAGAGTTCTTACGGATGTAATTAAACTACAGACTTGAGCAGATAATTTTAAAAAGTTCATCAGATATTAGCGCTTGGACCCAGCTCTATACGTTCATAAATGTAGTTTCGCTACTAATAGCCCAATAAAAACAGTCATATTTAGACATAGTAAATAAGATCAAATCAATTACCGAGTTCTAGCTCCCGTCCCCGCCTTTGGTCCCTCTCGTAGATTCAATACTGTTAGTCCAATCCCCCTGACATTTAAACCTCCTATATTCGCACTCAGTAAAACAGATCAAGTCGTTAAACCAAGTTTTATCTCTTGTCCCCACCTTAACCCCCCCCTCTCGTATCTTCGTTTATACCTAATCAATTCCACTAAAAGTTAAACCCGCTGTATTTCAGACCTTGTAAAATACAACAATTTAGTTACCGAGCTCCAGCTCCTGTCCTCCCTTTACTTACTTATGTAACTTCATTAGTATCCAATCAATTTCCTCGAGATTTAAGACTGTTATATTTTGTACATAGTAAAATAGACCAAAGCAATTACCGAGCTCCAGCTCTTGTCCCCGCCTTTCTTTACTCAGGTATTTTTATTACCCGTCCAATTTCCCCTGAAATTTAAAACAGTCAAGTCTCAGACGTAGTAAATCAAATCAAAGCAGTTACCGAGCGCCAACTCCCGTCCTCCGCCTTAGTTCAATGTTCATCAACCTTAGTATTTCAGATCAAGACCTGCTCCAGCCTGTCACCTTATCAAAGTAACCATATCCTCTCCTTCAATACTCTTGTTTACTAAGCTATATTTAATAAGCATTAACGAGGTTGTTGTTGTTGTTAAAGATTCGCTACCTGAAACAAAAAGTTCCAGGTAACACGGGCTATGGTGAGCCCGTAGATTAACGAGGTAATAATCACACTGTCATAATGCACTTTATCTCTCCCTCCTGTCTTCCTCCTTATCTTCCCCCTACCCCCCTAACCCCCACCCCCTCCACACCTTACTCCTTCCATACCTCCCTCTCTCCCTCCATTCCCCCACCCCCGCTTCCGTCCTTTGTCTTATCTCCTCCATCCCTTTACCTTCCCAATTCCCTTTCGCCCTTATCTCCCTCCCTCCCTCACCCCCCGTACTCCCCCCCATCTCACCCATTCCCCAACTCCCCCTTCCCCAGATTCATTCACAACTCTGCACCCGTCAAGAATGTAAAAATACAGCTATTATTTAATAATCTTATCATACTTGTGTATGTTCTCCATGTTCACAGCATGTTCTCTGAACAACTTTTATACTCATTATTCATGTTCTCTGCAAATGCAAATCATATTGTTCACCTGTTTCTCCATGTTCTCCATGTTCTGCAAAATGTTCACAGCATGTTCAGTTCACATTCGACTCAAGTTCTCTGTGTTCTTTGTCATGTTCTCGTAATGCTCTTAGCATGCTCACTTCATATTCCAGACAAGTTCGTTGTGTTCTTTGTCATGTTCTCATAATGTTTTTAGCATGTTCTTCACAAGTTCCTTGTTCATTATCCTTATACTCTACATATTCTCTGTATATTTTCATGTTCTCTTCAATTCATGTTCCCCACATGTTCACTATGTTATCTCATTCTCATACATGTTCTTTAAATCAAAATGAACAATTGTTTGTGTCATTCAGTAACTAGTTCTTTGTCAGATATTATCAACCACACTACTGTTCCCCCTAACTAATTAGTTACAATTTACTTAGTCACCAACTTTATTTTCAATAACTATGTCAATGTATTTCTACTTTACAACTTATTATTTCTGGCCAGCACTGTTTGTAAACAAATCTGCACTTTATACAGTAACAAGTTTACAAAGTCATTTTTTTGTTGTTTTAACTAAAATTATTCGTAAATCAATTAAAAATAGTCACATTCATCATTTTTTAGCTAATATTATTCGTAAATCAACTGAAAATAGTCACGTTCATCATATTTTCTCGTCGTTTCTTAACTAAAAATAACACTTCTCTCAACTAAATATAGTCAAATGTAGCTTCGTTCAACACTTTCTTAACTAACCTTATGCCTCATTCAACTTTAAAAATAGTCAAGTACATCATCTATATATCATTTCTTAACTAAAGTAACTTAGCCAAGGCATCTTTGGTCATCAAGTGATACTCTCTCATGTCATCTGTAGTCTCCCACAACACGCTCAAAGTCACTTAAGAATACTATTCACGCCATCAAAGGTTATTCTTAGTCATCAAAGTTAAGCTCTAAATCACCTTCGTCCATCAAAAAACTTTATAAGACATCTTCGTGCATCAAAGTTATTCTCTAAGACATCTTTGAGCATCAAATAAACTTTCTAAGACATATACAAACATCAAAGAATCTCTCCAAGACATATTCATGCATTACAAAACGCTCTGTATTGCATGTACGTAAGAAGGATTCTCGCTAGACATCTTCACGCATTTAAAGAATCTCTCCAAGACTGCGAAAAA